>PNEQ01004640.1:17900-48636 GCA_003012365.1 Medauroidea extradentata
GTGTCTACAAATGATTGAAGCGTTTGCAAGTCGTGTGTAGATACTGAACAAGTTTACAAATATTCGATATGTAGGGACATGAAAAATTCGTGTTATTTTCTGACAGCTGACTAGACTCCAAGTGACTATAGGCTAGTTCGACGTCTCCCGCTGGCCGATATTGTCGTGACTTGCCGCGGAGAATGCTTACATGGTAGAAAAGCCAATCTCTGTAGAGACGTAACCCACGTAAATTACAACACACAAAAGTTCATGGCCAATTGAATCGTATGTTATGTTCTGTTATGTACAGGAAAGTGAAGTCTAGTCTGCTACCAAATGATAACGCGAATTTTGCATGTCTCTATCGATATGTTCTCCCATTGCGATCCTGCACACAACCCTATAATCAAGCTCTTCCCAAACATTATTCATCATGTTCCTGTCGATACGATCAAAAGAACTGACGATGCGAGCCCTCAGGTCCACTAAATCAACCGGTAAAGGAGGCACAAACACCAGATCCTTCACACAGTCCTACACAAAACTGTCACACGGGGTTAGATCTGGGGAACCTATGGAGGCAGTGACAGGGAATGTTGATCATCAATCCCACTACGGCCTATCCATCTGTTTAGCAATCTGTGATTCAGGAACTCACGGACGTCGTGATGGAAGTGGGGTGGAGCACCATCCAATTGGTAGATCAAGTTTCCACTGTCAGTCTCGAGCTGAGGCATGAGCCACTGTTCTAACATGTCCAGATAAATGTGTCCTGTTGTTGTTTTCTCGCAGAAGAAAAAGGGGCCATAAACTTTAGATTTGGAAATGGCACAGAAATTCTTGAGTTCTGGAGAGTCGCGAATATGCTTAGTGATGTCATTGGGGATTTCCTGTTCCCCGGATATGCACAGTGCGTCCGATGTGCCACTGAGACAAAATGTTGCTTCATCACTTAACACAAGTTTATCGCAAAAGTCCTCATGCTCTTCTATAAGTTCTTGCAAACCGAATTTCTTCGTCCGCAGGTTTTAGCACTTGCGGTATCTGCAATGGCTTCTGCCTCAGACGTTTCCTTTGGATCTTCCATACAGTCGAACGTGGAATATCCAATTCTCTGCTAGCTTTCCGCATATACTTTTTGCGGCTACACAAGAAACTAGCCTGCACACGCTCAGCTGTTTGGACAGCCACTGATGGACGACCCGATGACTTCCCTTGCAAAGACATTCTGTAGCTGTAAACTGTTCGTACCGTCGCCGTATGGAATTTGCAGACGGAGGTTCTGCATTGAACTTCATTTTGGATCGTCAGTGCTTTCGATTGCATTGACAGGGACATGCTGCATAATGTTTGGGAAGAGCTTGCTTATCGAACATTTGTAAACTGTCAACAAAACTAGTTGAGTTTCTACACATGACTGCCAAGTTAAATCCCGATATGTTTAATAATGCACGTATAGCACCATCAAATCGCTTCAATAATTTGTAGACATCCTGTATTTTATGTACTTTGCGTCGAGTGCACGTAGAATTAACTTATATTTGGACTGTTCGGTATTTTTACCCGCGCTCATAATATGATGGTCAGAATAGTGGTAGTAAGATAAGTGTTTGTGCAGACTTATTCCGTGCTATGTTGCCACACTGTGTATGTAAAATGTCTTCGGATATCTTTTGTGACTAAAATTTTCGTCTTCAATTTAGCCCAGGATTCGCGTGGTGTACTAATTATACGGCCGTTTTTAGACAGCCTGTATAGTAATACTGCACGATACCTCTTTACTGTATACCAACCTACCCACCGCGATGGCGGTGGGCTGGCCTTGCCGTCAGGAATGTTGGCAGTCGTGCCGTTGTTTTCGACCTTGTCGCGGGCGTGCCTGACAGTGACGGCAGGTTTTTTTTTATTTATTTATTTTTGAGTGATGGTGGGGGATTCTGCGACTGCCAGCGGCTTGAAATAGCAGTGCCTGGTCCAACTGCTGTTGCTGCAATCAGGGTTGACCCTCTCTCTGGACAGCCATTCAGAAACACTCCGTGTCAACACGATTCTCCTGTAATTACGGCCGCTCATTAAGAGACGTGAAGAAAAGAGTGTAGCAGCTGCGCGGTAATGGCAATTACTTTATTTTTGGATACCGTCGAGGCAGCGACACAAATATCCAGTCCTGCAGACCGGGTGGCTGTGGCTCGCGACGTTTCTGAAATCAGTCTTTTTGGGGGGAAAAATTACCTCTCTTGACTGCGTGATATTACTCGGTTACTAGCGATGCATGGGTGAAACGAATTTAATCTTTTAATATTTTTATATAGTTGCTACACGTCTGGAAAACGGGGAAAACCAGGAAATGTCAAAGGCTTGTCTTGGTCGGCGTTCAAGGGAAGCGGTATTAGATCCTACTGTACACTCTGAGGATGGGACACAAGTATGCATGGAGGAATCAACGAATAAGATTTTTATCCTGATTTTGGAGTTGTGTAAATGGACAATTCCTACCTCGCCTCCCGTATGCTACTGGCAGAAAAGTGTACCTGTCTCTCAATAGTAGTGTATATAGTCATTGCTTAGCACCTCTTTCATTGGAACACTTGCTTGCTTTGCCACTTTAGTCGGAGAATTTTAAAGCGGTCAGGAAAAACCTTGAATATTCTTTTCAGTTTATTATTTGTTTGTTCGCGGTAATTCAAATGTATAGAAACATTACAGGAAAGTCTAATCAAAAAGTATAAGTCCTGCATTTTCAATAATTTTATGAATGGGGATAATGTAAATTCTACACCATTTTTCAATATGTTAAAGGAAAAAGGGTTACAGTTGTCTTGGTTTTAGATGATCGCTCTACAAGTTTACATTAAATATAAATGTTTCAGTAATCCAATAGAATGAGAAGCTACCCAGAGCTGTTCGTGATCGAAAACAACCTAAGCAAAACGTACAGCTGATCTCCGGGTTATTGTAGCTGCATGGGCAAACAAAGGTAAACTATACCTAACTTAGATAGTTTGCATAGTAGAACAATCACTCTGTTTTCATAAATGATTTGAAAAAAAAAACATTGTCCTGCCCAAATCTTTAAATTATCATTTTGGTGTTTTTTATTACATGAAAACTACTGGAAATGCTAAGTTTTTTCTGGAAAACCTGGATGAAGAGGATGGAGAGATTTTGGTCAACTTTTAACATCCGGGTCCTTAGCGCTGGTGAGGGGTGACATGATGTGTGTGGAGCAGCGCCGGAATGAAGGGGCGGAGGGAAACGGGAGATCCCCGAGAAAACCCGCCGACCAACGGCATCGTCTGACACTATTCTCACGTGTGAAAATCCGGGGACCGACCCCGTCGTTCATCGAACCCGGATCGCTTTGGTGGGAGGCGAACCTTTTCACTTAGTTTTGGAATAACTAGGGTTCGGTCACAGTTTTACTTGTTTTATGTAGAGATGGCCAAATTACTTTACAATTGAAAACGCTGTATGTTACGTTGGCTACTTTAAAGAACTATGTACATTTTTTCAACGGAAATATTTTCCTTCTGTTGTGGCAATTCAATAGAATGTTATTTTTACGTGAAATTACTATTTTCAGTTCTCATTACTGCAACAGTTCGTATTAATGCCAATGCTCTTAACAATCAAAGTTATTAATTGGGGAAGTGGATCCGAAATCGTGCTAACACGATAATTTATGGAATAGCAATAAAAAGTAATATATTTTTCGTTTGCATTTATATCTATCTTACGTGTGTTTCTAATTAAAATGCAATATTTTTACTCCCATTAGTATTATATTTCAGATAGAAATACATGCACACAGTAAATAAATTATATTTTTTGTTAATTCTTAAATTTGAGTTAGCATGGTTTGAAATTCATGTTCCCGATCGTAATAGTGCCATCAAATAAATGTGTTGTGCTGTACGAAAGCTTACCAAAGAGTATGGTCTACAAATAGAGATTTGGTTCGCCTAAATAAAGAAATGATTACTACCTTACTTTGGTACGTATATAGGGTACTTTTTTTTCGCATTATTATTTTTTTTATTCCATCCAATTATTCACAAAGTTGCTTGCAAACAACGGGTCTGTTTGTTTTGGCGGTCCTGTCTTCTAATTTATACTGGTTTTGTCTTTTAAAAAGTTCTGATTTTTTTTTTTATGTATAACACGGTACTAATCTCAAGAGATTAGCAGTATAGACTATTAATTGTACATTCACCTTTCACAGACTGCAATGTTTACCCTTCACTGTTGTCGATTATACATGAAACTAAACTATCGTATGTTGCCAAAGGCGTAGAATTATAAGTAGGCTACGTACGCCCATTTGAAACGAAAACCTGTGTGTGTGACAGCTCGATACTAGCAAGAAATATTTCAAACTGGTTTAGAACGTCGTATACATTCAGGGTATACTCTGCCTTTCTTTTAATAAGCTCTTAATCCTGCATATTCATGAGAGCACATTGATGAGGCAGGTTTGAAACTGTTCGAAATTTATCTACTGCATGTTTACCCGTATTGTAGTTAAACGTATGTCCAAAGTCAGATCGAAAATGTGTTCGGAATAAATTGACCCAAATATATGCGACTAAACTTTATCATGGCTGAAAACATCGAAGTCTTGTTATGCGCAATTTTTGTATGTATTGGTGAAATTGATATACAATTTATTTTATATTGAAACTGTAATCGTGTCGGTACTGTAGTGGATAACTGGAAGGGTCATATTAAGTATCACACTAGTCGTTGGCGTACCAATAAATATTTTTCAGGGATTGTCATCATGCAGCCATGTTGGTTTGTATCTATGTCTTACGAGTTTGCAACAAATTAATTATTATTTAAAGTTAGGTATGTAGACTTTACGTATCGTCGACAGTGAGACAGAACTTTACATAATGACAGGAACTGGAAAAGTAATGACCCTTGTTCAGTGTGCGGTCTACCACAATTTTTATCACCATTTATTTATTTTTTATTTGTTCCAGATATTTTTTTCTTATTTTAGACACAAAATGTGACAACATTTGGCTCTTATGAAATTTTTTTATCTCTCATAGTTTTCGCGTAATAGCTTGTTAGTCATATTTTGCGTGTTTCCGTTTTAACGACTACACTAAAACCAACTGATATACCAAACTAAAAAAAAATCACAGTAGATAAAGACATTGCAGGCTACAATGACATGCTCATAAAATTAAAGAATAAAAATTATTTCTATGTTAAAAAAATATAATGAATTTTTAAAAATTTTATTTTTAGTTTCAGTTTTTTTTTAATTCAAATAATTTTTATTCTTTAATTTTATGAGCATGTCATTGTAGCCTGCAATGCCTTTATCCACTGTGAGTTTTTTGAGTTTGGTACATCAGTTGGTTCTAGTGTAGTCGTTAAAACGGAAACATGCAAAATATGACTTTAACAAGCCGTTACGCGAAAACTATGAGAGATAAAAAAATTTCATAGGAGCCCAATTTAATCGCATTTTGTGTCTACAATAAGAAAAAAAATATCTGGTACAAATAAAAAATAAAATAATGATGATGAAAATTGCGGTAGACCGCGCCCTTAAGAAAGTAAGGAACCATCTCTGGTGCGATTTAGGGGCCGGAGTCGAAGTTGCGTTACCGTTGGCGCAACTTCGCTTGATGTATTATTTAAATAGTTTTATATAACACTTTTTAAATTTCACAGATAATTAATAAATGTGCATGGTTCAGAAAGGGAAGGGCGTTTGAACCCCCAACTAAGGCTAATTTTACTCAGGGGCGTATCCAGAATGGAATTGAGGGGGGGGATATATGTTTGCTAGCACCGGTTAGCCGATTTAAAGTGGAGCGTCCGGGGGTCCTCCTTCGGAAGGAAAATTTTGATTTTAAGATGCAAAATGGTGCACTTTGTTGTGCGTTAAACATTAACGTTCAAAATCTACTCAGACACAAATTGGAACATTTTCGAAGAGTTTACAGTCAGTTTCTTAGAATATATTTCAAAGTTCGTAACACCTACTGTTTGTATAAATAGTTTGAATAAAAGTATAAAATTTATAATACGAGGTTGGGTTCTTGGAGGGGGGGGGAATCCCCCCCCTCCTTGTATCCGCCACTGATTTTACTACGGGTTACGAATCTCTTGTTATTAGTTTGTAAACGGGCAATTTTCGCCGCGATTTGCGGTGACATCGGTAAGGTGGCTATTTCACGCTGGCGCTCGTACAGAAAATTTCGCCCTTCAGTTCTTTAATATGTGGCCACGGTGGTCGAGGGGTCAGACCTCTCACCTCCCACCAAGGTGATCCGGGTTTGATTGGTGGTGGTGTCAGTCCCCGGGTTTTCGTACGTGGGAATCGTGCCGGACGCTGCCGCTGGTCGGCGGGTTTTCTTGGGGATCTCCCGTTTCCCTCGTCCATTCCGGCGCTGCTGCATAGGCCTACACACATGTCACCTAACAGCAGCGCTAAAGGCCTTGATGTTACGCGCTGACCAAAATCTCTTTACTTCACGTCTTCCTTCAGTTCGCTTTTTCACCTGAAGTTCTTTCCATAAGCGTCAGCATGAAATAGCCTCTTTAACCGATAGCAACGATACTGGCGGCGAAAATTGTCCCTTGCCAGTCTCGTTCATATGACGTCAAATTATCTAACCTCTAGTAGAATCAACCTTACCACAACTTCTCTTGTTTTTTTATCCCAACTACTTTTTTTTTCCTTTATGCGCTTGGCATCAAAATTTGCTCTGACATATAAATGTAATAATCTTTCCAGTTGGAACACGTCCGGTACACAGCTTGCCTGGCTCAGACACACAGACATACAGAAATAGAAGCGAAATACAATAAGTGGCTAGATTCTGTCAGTTATACGCGTGCAGCTGACAGATTTCTGACGAAGCTGTTGCCGGAAGGAAAGATTAGTTTTTTTTTTGTGCCTAAGCCTTCCGCTTTGCTGCATTTTTCTAAATGCCTGTGCGTGAAGCAAGAAGGAAAAAAAACGTTATATTTCATGCCAATGAGGCGTGTGTGTACAGCTTTTAATATTCAAATCAAGAAATATTTTAATTTTAAAGATTTTTTAACAGACGAAACTTGTTACAAAACAGAAAGTGCATGCGTCCTACAGCGTAAATTTCTTCTCAACTAGTTTTATTTTCTATAATCGTTGAAAACTTTTGTAATAATAGTTACTTCTCACAGTTTTGTATTCTGCGATAGTCCGACAGGTGTTTAATTGGCTCCCGTTATGTCACGTTAATGAACCAATCTTGCAGGATTAATAAATTCATAAAACTGGTATCGTGGGAACTAGGTTGCTTTTCCCAGTTGCTATAAAAGAATATATTGCTTTCGTTTAGTGCTGTTTTCTTTTGTAATCGACCAATCGGAGTTCAGTCAAAAAAAAAATGTTAGACCAGTATTTATAACAAGTGTTTTCTTCTAACCACAAAACAAAGACAGCAAACAATAGCGCTTTGACTTTTAAGGCGTTTTCGAAAGCTCACGCGCTGGAGATGGTGTAGGTTATGTTCGTCACATGACCAGGTTTTGTCAGTCACTATGATTTTCTTGCTTAAGATCTGTAATGCTGTTCAGGGGATTTAAGATGACAGGAATTAAAAAAATACGTGTTTTATACTTATAAAAATTTTGCTTAATGCGACGTCCGCAGTACATACATTCTTTAGACGTTATTTTGTTTATATTACGTATAATTAATTTCGTTCAAGTTTCTTCGAACACTGTGCGTTCAGTGTCACTTCGTTGTGTTATAGGTTAAGTGTACTGTTTATACTTGTTTCCCTTGTCAAATGGCAACTTTCGTCTGCTAGTCGCCACTTGCCTGTTCTCGAGCAAGGCAAGTAAGGGGATGAAAGAGAGGCTGCCAGGCAAACCTTCGATCACGGGTAATCTTCGCTCTGATAACGTTTTGAACACCTTGATATGAGTCTGAGCGAGAGGTTTTGATCAGCGTTTAAGGGCACTGCCTATACCTCAGAGCTCTGGCGGCAGCAAAGGAAGGGTTTCACTTGTTAAATTATATTTTTTGGCGCTCAGTTACGTTTTGCGATATCGCTTCCGGATGAAAACTATTTTCTGCGTCGAGAAAAGGAAAATATTGCTAAAAGAATAAAATTCCAGGGGGGGGGGGATGTGAATAGTCGTTTTCGAGTGTGTTCAGTGCGTATAAGTGATATTTTTGCTCACAGTATTCAGGGTATTGAAAAAACAGCCTAATATATCCTTTACCAGTGTCCGTGGCACAGAGATGAATAAAGAAGTCGGCGGTGGCGTATATGTAGCTTCAACACGTACTGAGCGACATCTAACATAATTTAACATGTAAAACCCTACACTTGCTACTGCCGTGGCTATAAGGTGGGGTCTTAGCGCTGATGAGGGGTGACGTGGTGAGTATGGAGCAGGCGCCGGAATGAAGGGGAGAGGAAACGGGAGATCCCCGAGAAAATCTGCTCACCAGTGGCATCGACCGGCCCCGCCGGGAATCGAACCCGGATCGCCCTGGTGGGAGGCGAATGATCTGACCATGCTGCCACCGCGGCAATACAAGTATTACACATATCAGCTTTATTTTAACGTTTTATCAAAGTCACAGTCGTTTTTATTTTCGTTGCGTTCTGCAATACCAAGTATAATATAAGGTTGCATTTACAACGCGATACAAAAAAAAAAGTTTTTTAAATTTTGTAGTCAACCATTCTTTACACTTGACTTCGTCGAACGCAGCGAAGATAAGAACGACTGTGACTAATGAAATGTGAAGATATTGTCGATATGTGTAATAAATCTTATTGCTATAGCGATAATAAATTTAGCCTTGATTTATATGTAGTTAATGCATACATGCGTCTCAAACACTGGAACGGCCTCTTAAGGTGGCCGCCTATTGGTCATGTGTTTCTGTGAGTGCGGCATCACCTCTACCGCACTAACGAGTGGAAGAAAACTGTGGTTACAAAAAGTGATGGGCGGGAAGGTAGACGAAATGGCTAGAAAAAAAGAAAATGTGTGGGCAAATGAACTTGGGTGTAGTACAGAACATAATTAACGTTAATGAACAGTGGATATATATGAACATAGGTGGATAGCCAAGAAACAAGAGCCCCGTGTTTTGACTAATAGTAGACCGGATTGACCGCATTCGTGTGCAATATTGCCAGATCAAGAGAAGCTAAGGGCCGAATCTATAGACCTCTTTCGAATGACAACCAACTGCTCGCCAATTTAATTTGTTTTTGACAGTACTGATCAGCAATAAATGGGGCAGGCCACATGCTTACACAAGTAATTTAATGTGTAATCTACTCAAATCACTTCATATTTGTCCGAGAAAAACTAGTTACCGAAGGAAAAATAAATGTTGAAGAGGGTTCGTTAGTAGCTTGATTAACAGTAACGTTAATGTTGCAAGGAGAAATACACAATATTCAAGTTAGCTTTGTATGTATAGGTCATTCGGAATAAAGTGAGCACTAAAGATTTAACCTTTAAAAAAAATCACTAGCCGTTACTGCATATAAGTCAACATTAACAACAGTTACATTATAGTTTGTATGGTTGGTAGCGAATAATTGCATGTAGTTCCGTGTATTTTCTTATTTGAATACAGCATTAGTGAAACAACATCAAATGCAAACGACCTCTCTGTACTTAATATACTTTAAAATATTTATTTAAGTTCTTATTGACATACCAACTGACTGTATAATTTTATTTAATTAGCGAAAGCACAAAGTGACGCAACCGAGCCGATTGTCGTTGGCAGACGCCGCTTATGCTTCGCGCCACAGAGGTAGTTTAAAGTTCCACCGACAGATGGCATCAGAGTTAGGTTTTGGCCGCTGCGCCAAGCTTCGCTTGGAAGCGTATTGCGTCATTCAGTTTGTTTGTCCGTTGTGTAATGAATATGGGTTTCTGATAAACACATTCAAAAGTACTAGAAGTGACTGTTTATGAATATAATTGGTAAATTATGTGAAGTCATTAGTAATGTAAGTTTTTTTGTTTTGTGATCGCCTGCCTGAGTATCTGGAAATAGAAACAGCATTTTTTTTTTCCTGTTTTACACATTAAGAAAATACGTTATTTATTGTTTCTCTTTACGTCGTTCATTGCAGTATGCTGAACGGAACTTGAATTCTTGAGTTGCGTGTGTCGTGTGTTTTTAGTGGCGGGTTTAGTTTAAAAGTTCGAATATACTGTGCATACATTTACGAGAATTGTAACGGTAATAGCGCCGTTAGAGTAGGCGCAGAGAAACCAGTGTATAAGACGTTTACTCGCAGGTATTTATTACTAAGATTACTACTGAGTATAGCATATATACAGTACCCGTGCATTTTATGAGTATATATTGTAGATAACATTTATCAGAGCAGTGTAATATAAATGTAAACATTGTACAAGCCTATGTAAATAAAAGCACGTGGCAATGTTGATGCTTACATGCAGCGGAAAGATATAAACTGGCAGAAAATAGAAATTAATCAGGGCTTTTTTGAGTGCTCACTTTATTCCGAATCACCTATAGTATATGTGTACCAAGTTTGATGAAACTTTGAAAATACCCTGTGATAGTTTACAAAATATCCACCGAGGTCACGATAGCGCACAGTACTTCACAGTCGGGTACCATGTGGTTCTGGTTGCACTTACATTCTTAGACCACACTGCGCTGGGTATTGCTTTGATGGCAGTGATAGGAGTAACAGCAAATTGCTACTGATGCATAGACATTTCGATTTAGAATTATTCATATGGACCTATGAAGCAACAAAAATCTTTAAGAATACCAAATGCGGTTTTTTTTATTTTTTATTTTTGTACAAGCAGCGAAGAGTAGTTATAAGTATATTTATGCCGAACAATCGATACGGTAGGAGTCCATTATAACTAGAGGCACTAATATTTCGCGTATTCATCTGGCAACAGCCTAAACTTCTCAGACCTATACACACTGGCCAAACTCAAATATCCATTGACTTCTAACCGTAACATAAGTTAGCAGCATGAGTTGTTTCCTTATTTATCACTGGCCTGCAGTCGTCAAAGATGTGTTAAAACAGATGTCTAATCACAGATGGAGTAGTGAAGTATACATTATTGGCATTCAGCCTGGCCTAGAATCAATACACGAAATGATCGTGCCTCTAATTATAACTTGTGTATGGATACTAGATACCTGACAAATTCACGTTTTGCTTTCGGTACAGGCTATAATTCAAACAACTGTGAGCTAGTGTCACTTCCGCAGATGGCCCTTGTAGCACCTCCTGTCGGGGCCACACCAATCATAAATATGCCACTAAATGGCGAACAGCCAATGAGAAGCTGCTGTCAGCTTGAGTGCACAGATATTCTCAGAGGCTAGCCCAAAGGTCAGTGAACCCGCAAATTTTTCCAGTCTCTGATTGGGACATATTTTCGACAAATGGGGTAGCGATTGCGTGTTATACCGAGCGCGACTAGTCCTTAATTTATACAGACTAGAATACATAACTGTCATAGTCCGCTGTATAACCGAATTTGCGGTATAACGAGCTTCTACTGTATTAACTGTCAACATGGAGCATGTTACGTGATTATTTCGGAGCGAGGGTGAAAAAACGCGTGTATGTTAGCAGAAAGCTGAAAGACTGTCAAGGAGGTACTAATAAAAAAACAGGTAAATCAGATGGATTAATTGTGTGTTTTTAAATGACTACGTATTCCAGTGCGCGCGTTCCACGATCTTAATTGCCAGCACACGGTTTAGACGGTTATCTGCACCAAGCTAGTGAGCTCCGCCGGGAACCGGTATGCACGTGTGCAGGCATGCGTTGTTTTTTTATTATTATTGTTATGTTAACAAGATTAAAACTGCCGCGCTGACAGAATTTAACCACTTCTTACTATGGTAATTCATTCGTCATGATTGAACGGTCCATTATTTTCCAAGTGTCACTTCCTGTGCTGTTGAAACCAGTTTTACATGTACTGCATACACAGTCAAGCTCCACAACAATCTCTCTTTGTTCAGGCACACGTGCGCGCGCACACACGCATATTTTCAGTCTATTTTGCATATTTTCACTCTACCATGACATACGGCATCATTTTTTGGGGTAATTCCATTGACAGTAAAAAAAGTATTTTGTATGCAAAAAATAGCAGTAAGACTAATGAACAGTAAGAAACAAACTTACTCCTGTATGCTATAACTATATATTATGTTAACTCTATGACATGTCCAATATCTTTGTACAACATGTGCAGAAAAGATCATAAGGATGCAATAAAACAAACAAACACACTCACCAACACACACACGCACTCACCTACACACATACACACACACATGAGACCCAAATTCGATTTCATTAAGAATTTCTATTATTTTTACAGTATGTTTATATTGCGGGGTTATTAAATAGCTATTAAAAATATATTTTCTTATAAATTTAAGTTGGCTACCATGATGTAAGGGCGTAATTATTGGCCGAGTCCCTCTTCTGTGTTGTTTCAAAAATTTGAATTAAAAAATAAAATCGTTATTTAAAGAAACAGTTTTGGTTGACCTACTCATGATCCAGCGTGGCCGGCGAAATAATTTCTTCACCGAAAATGTCTGTATATTTTCTTCTGCAGTGGAAAGGCTCTTGTAACACAACACAGCGCGCTGTCGTCAAATTCTAGGCAGCTTGTTAAGAGTATTTTTTTTTCTCCGAGACCAGTAAACGTGCGTCCACAATACTTATCTACGAAAAGAAAACACTTCAGACTTCTTGGTGAATGTGACTTTTAAGACACCACGTACATGGAAGCCCCCAAACTTGACTAAAATCTTATTTTTCAGATAGTTTTTTTCTCAAGACATATGTAGCGGATTTCTTCGAAATTTAGGTCTACAACTACATTAAATTTTGCTATAGACACTGGTTCAATGAAATGAGACGGTTACCGTTTGAAGCCCCACAGTGAAATGTTACAACGGGAACACTCCGCACGCATTTACGACTTCAGGTGCAGATGCGATATCACAATACATATGTCGGCCTGCGTCGCTCGCAGATCAATTTTCGCCTGGCACACACCAGGATTCGAGTGCGGAACCTAGCATTTTAATATCTCGGTGTACATAATTCATGATCAGGATTTTCTGTAATAAATGAAGTACTGTTAGCCAGACGCTAATTGTTTCCTTTACAAGCAGCAGTAGTATAACTTTTCACGCAAACAATACTCCCAACATTATCACGGAATTTTGATCGGAACGTGTTTCGCGACACAAGTCGTACGCGTATAGGAACAGTGCTTGCGTTAGTATCAGTTCCTAATTTATTGCTTGATTCTTTGTATGAGTACAGATGTTAGTTGTTTATTTGTGAGACTTGCGTTTGTTTCGATGTTTGCTTGTGATCGATAATGTTCGCAATGCGTTTCAAGATACGTAGGTAGGTATAGACGAGTACGATTGCACATTTCTTCGACAGCTAGTCATTTGAGACGGAAACGGTAATTTGGGCATGAAAAGAGGCCATCACTGAACAAAATCAGGGTTGCCGAAAATGGAACTCGTGTCCTCTTGAAAACGACTCTTGTGTTATTAATTCTTGTAATAATACTCCGTTGCCATTGAATTTTTTTTTATAACATTTCCGCGTACCAGCCTATTTATATTCACAAAAGAGGCACCGCTAAGCCAAGAATATTTAAAAGTAATCTGCTCCGAATCAAAATCCTCAAGTGACCTGCATTTGAATGACGGTACTGCAGTAGAGCGTGAACAACAGCAAACAACTCGTGTAGTTGTGGAACTGATTGCCAACATCTGCTTCCGCGATGGCGAGCGCATTTAATGTAGAGCAGACCTGGCTTGGGGCGACACCCAGTAAAAATCAGCTGACAACTTCGTTCAAGTGTCCGGAAGGCACTACATCAGACGAAGATCAGGAAGTTTACGAGGTGCAGCGATAACCGAGTAAAATGCTGGCAGCCGAGCAGCGCCTCGGCAACTCCTTTGGGCCACGGTCCAAGGCCACAAACGAAGATGTACGCCTCTGCCTTCCCTAACTCTTCTGACCTTCGAAAGAGGAAAAAAAAATCTGCGGAGGTATTGCAGCTGGTACAAGGTTAAACCAAAAACATCTGCGAACAACCTTTAAAAAAATTAATCATCATTCTCCATACTAGATGAACAATGTTGTTTCAGACGTGATTTTTTTTTTTTTTTTTTTTTTTGTAATTTTAAATTTTGTTGGAACTTAGGCGTGTCATTTCGTTGTTTACGTTTATCAAGTATAATAGTTATCATGACATTTCGGGTGCTGTTTGTAGGTCAATGGTTTTCTCGGTGACCTTGAACGGCAAGGCGTCACGCTTATGTGGCAAGGAGGTCGGATCAGGGTCGTTCACAAGTTCAATAACGAATTTTCATAAAATGAATTTCATTGTTTTTAAATTCCTTTCTTCGTTTTATTGTTATTTTTCTGAACCGTCTTTATTGATAACAATGATTATATTTCTTTCCGGGATGATTTAGGATTTATATTTTTTTTCGTGTCGTCTTTTTGGGTATGACTATATTACTTTACGGAATTGTGTGTTTTTATATATATATAATATGTGTGTGTGTTTTGTATGTTTAAAAACCCTATACAGCTTCCGTTAAATGCCGCGTCAAGTCAACGGCCAATTGTGAAAGTAGCAGGGACTTACAGTTGCTGTAATTCTAGCTTGTGCCTGAAAGAAAACACGAATTTTTCATGTCTCTGTCTATAGGAAACGAAAATATAGGAGCGTGGTTTTACACGTGTTTTCTTTTTGTAGATGAGATATCGGAAACCAGTTCAGTATTAGTTCTTTAAAAAAAAGTTATTTAAACACGCTGCAACAATGTTGTTCGTGCGCCAGGTATATGGGGCTCTTAATACCTAATAATGACATTTTTTTTTTACTGTGAGGTTTTCTGATATACGGCGAAATAAGCTCGCAATAGCGTACGTCCATAAAAACGGCTCAGTTTATATGACTAACCTATTGCAATAATCGTTGTGATAAACTTATACCAGTCGATAGTTAATTGATTAATTTTGCTAAGGTTTTAAATAATTGAGGAGTTAACATTCATAAGGGGCTAAGTGCCAAAAGCTAAGTTTCTAGATAATGACAATGACGAAAACAGTATATTGCAACAATCAAATGAACAAGGAATTATCCAAACGCATTTACATATTTTTTACAATAAGAAAGTAGTAAATATGACCAATCGAATAGTACTTAATACAAAATACTTATGAACATCATTACGCAATTTTTCAATGAACTAGAATGCGTTGATGTTACTCCATCTAATTGTGCTGATATAAAGCGTGCATGAATATCACTAGGAAATAGCACTTGTATGTCTTCGACCTAATGTTTTGGCACCTTTCTATGTACCTAACTCATTTTTGTCGAAAATGTTTCTTAGCCCCTTTTGAATGTCAAGTCCTCAGTTTTATTAAATAGTAATTTTAAAACTGTATGAAGCAGTTAATAGAAGTGAGGACGGGCAAGTTGCCTGAAGTCAACTGTAGCGGAGTGTTGTCTCTGACCAATTACAGCACGTTTGACTTATCGCAGAGTTCGGCGTGTTTGCGATCGTTGAGACGTGAAACCAATTCAACATAATGCTTCACAGTTAATGACATTTTGATGGGTCGTTAGGAGAACGTAATTATAGAATGTCCCAAAAGTCAGGTTTCTCATTACTAGAGGTACGTCAATTTCGCAAATACATTCCAGGTCAGGTTGAACGCCAAAAATATATACTTCATAATCACGTGTGTGATTAGCTGGCGGCTGTCACGAAACGCATTTGACTACTGCAAGCCAGTAGTAAATAAGGGAATGATTCATAGAGCTGTCGCTTGTAATGTTGTAAGCCAATGAATAATCGACTGTATCCAGAGCGTGTACAGGACTGAGCAATCTAGGCTACTGCCAGATGAATCCGCGAAATTGACTAACCTCTATTCATAACCTATCGGAGGAGACCGAATTTTCAGACGCCCTATATTTCCAGTAGTTTAGGTATTTACAGCAACAGTTATGCTACCAAAAAATTTAGTGTAACAGTAGCGTTCTGGATAGATTTTTTGTTTTATTGAGAATGTGTGTGTTTCGTCTGGCGTAGCCTACAGCAGTAGTAGGTGATGTTGCAATGTCAGACCAGCTCAAAGAGTATCATCGCGAAACGAGGACAGCAGTGTTGTTGCGTTCAAGCTGCATGCGGTGCATGATCAAAGTCGCGGCGAAATCAGGTCTCGTGTTCGTCTAGGGGAAAAAAAATCGTGCCGCCTAGCTCGAGGGAAAGAGAAGTCCCAATTAACGACGAGATCGGGGGCATCTGTAGTGTAAGCTGACGCTACAGTATATGGATTGTGTCAGTGGTCGTACATTCTTGCATTGCATTGCCTGGAAGCAAATAATTGGACTTTTATCGGCATATTTGCTTAAATAATTTTCTGTATAAATATTGCTTGTTTGTTTTTTCGTTTCGTTCGTCTTATGTACGTTCGTTTCTATACCATCCATCATATTGCAATGCTACTATGGTGAGTTCTCCGTGCGGCCGCCAAAGGTTTTGTAAAAAAAAAAAAAAAAAAGTTGTGGGATGGACAGAACGGGGTGCCCAAAAATTTATGTAAGAAACCTTTGGCGAAGTTGTTGTGCATGTGCCTACATTTTTAGGGGGGGGGGAGGGATGGGTCAGAACCGGGTACCCAAAAAAATTCGGAGAGAAAACTGAAAAAAGGGCATTGCAGTGCTGCTGGGCACAGATAGTTACCAATGAGAATTCTTTATGTTTCTCTCTAATTCGAAATTTGCATTAAATTCACAAAAGCGTAAATGTGTGGGCTGTTATGGTCATGCTCTTCTGTTTCTAATGGTTTTGCGAAAAAAAAAAATGTTTAAGCTTGAACGAGAACAATAAAAATATGTTTGGCAGATTCGTTTAAAATTGTTTTTGCAGTGATTGCAATGTTTTTAAAACAATAAATTGTATGGTTTCGACTGAAACGTCAATTAACCAGAGTTTCGTTAGTTACATAATTAGCTGAAACCATAGTATTTATTGCCGCGAAAAAAAAATATCGACAAAAAATGGAGAAAAAGATTTTAAACAAAACTGCCAAACATATTTTTGATATCTGCTCTCGTTTAGGCGTAAAAATTAATATCGCTGAAAAAAAGTAGTAACAAAAGAGCATTGTCTTAAATGAAATGTTCGTCGCGGACTTGTTTGAAAAATGTTGGGATTCGTTGCGTGGGGACAGGCGAGAGCTACCTACCATCTTCGCACAGCGCATATGTGGCAACCACTGTACTGTAGCTTATGTCACCATCATGTCTTGTTAAAGTTGTATATATGGTTTGGTAGTAAATGATCAGTTTTGAAACCCTAGTTACATTTACCGTTTTAGATAATTTATTGTTTCCTGCCACTTATCAACATAAACAAAGCACGCTAAGCAGTGGCGGCTCGTGGGTTGTTGCCAGGTGGGGCTGCAGATGGTCGGAACTGTACACTCTTGATGAACGCGCCGTAGACCAACGACCATGAAATATTTGCCGGCTACTAGATGTGTTGTGACCACTCAGTAGTAAGGGGCACCTGCACATCAGCGTGTCAGTGGCTGTCGAGTCAACCACCGCACAACCCTGTACAGCTCTTGGCAACTGCAGCCCTGCCTGGCAACAACCCTCTAGCCGCCGCTGGCTACAGCCACTGACACGCTGGTATGTTGGTACCGCTTATTACTGACTGCTCACTACACAATAACTAGAGCCACGATTTTGTCGCGAAAATATTTTTGCAACATTTAGTTTCTATTGCCGTGTCCGAAACTATTATTTAGGTTACTAAATCAACCACGTAACCAGGTTAGTGCAGTAAATATTTGGGGATTTAGGGTGTAAAATTTACTGAGGTAAAGTAGCACGCTAAATTCCCAAATAGCTCTGCAAATTCGTCGGCTGCTGTTTACTTACGTTTTATACTTCGCTATTCGGCTGAAAAAACATACACATATCCATTAAAAACAGTAATATATGTAAATTAAAAGCCCGTTGTGCTGTTTTGTATGCAGCAAATAATTTTTTAATTAAAAAATAAGTTCTGTGTTTTGTAAATAAAGTCACTTTAAATCAAAGTAAATATTATCGTAGAAATTGTAATTTAGGATGTGAAGAAACAGCTAAATAGTTTATTTACAATAACGAATAGACAATTTATTCAACAGTGAAAAGTAAAAAAAAATAATAATAATGAACAAAACAACATCGAAATACCAAGTGTATAGTTTCCAACTTTGCCGTACGCAGCGCTGTTTTATGACATTCGAATCTATCCACTCTAAATTCCCAAACCCTAAATATGTAAAATCTTCGTTTCGAACACGGCTTTAGTCTCGCTTGCACCTCGGCAGCTATGCTTCACGGCTATTGGCAGCATGTCTTTGTTCAGACACGTCTCTCATTTGCCTGCACCAATAACAATGTGGGTATTGTGACGCAATACGTCTGTGATTTTCGGTAGTACCTCAAGACAAGTGACAGTTACAACGTCGAATCACTGACCATGAAACAGAGTTGCGGATGAAGGCATTGAAACCAAATGAGCAAAAATCTTGTCGCCATAAAATTGTGGCTCTAACAATGAGTCAGTAGATGTTCCATGTCTAGAGAGATGGTTTATCGCAGGAAAACTTTACTGGCCCTCGCTTGTACGTGGAGTTGTTACCCTATTTGATAGAGCGAATAAGAGTCGCGCTGTTGTAATGTTTGACGCCTGTTATTGGTCTGCAGACAGCTATGTTGTGTCATACGTACGTCAGCCAATCATACATGTTGCAAGAAAATACAACGCTTTCAAGGGTATGTTGGCACCCGTCAATCATCTCTATCCGTGTCCATTCGTATACGGCGGCGCGTTCACACGTGTGTACAGTTCTCTGCAATTTGTGACCTACCTGCCAACAACCCTCGAAATGTAAACGTCAGAGATAATAAATAGCATTTCTTAATTAATTATTCTAGACACGATGGTCTTTAAAAGTGATCACTTTATCTTGATCCACCTATAATCCCGTGCTTTCTAAATCTTAGCATTTATCTTCCTTGAGTCTTGTCACGTCGGCAGCACATATTCTTGTAATAAAAAAAAACTAACACAACACGCGATTTTCTGTTTTTTGTAAATGGACACATTTGTTCTAGCGTTAAGTGGCTAGGCCTACTTACATAGTAATTTTTGTAGTCGTGAACTGTATTAACAAACCATTATTACATTTCCGTACGTTGGATATTATTTTGAAAATTTTTTGTGGCAGACAGAGAATATATTTAATCAAGACATCGTTGATGGGTCTCGGTTATGTAGATCCGACTTCGCGCCACTTCCTCTAAGAAAAATAAGTGTTAAACCACTTTCCGCAAATGTTTTTTTTTTTACATGTCGTCCATGTAACTGCAATATGTCGTACATCACAGTTCTGAAGTTTTGCTGAAAACACTTTCTGACGACCTAATGGATGATTAAACATCTTGATTCGCAAAAGAATAAAGCATTTTTAAATGTCGGTCGAGGTGATGCCATTTTATTGAAGGTTGAACATATCCCTTTTACCCTAATGTAGCAAATTGTTAATTTCAGTTAAACTTACGGGTAGTTACGCCATATTGCGGTTTCATGGACGACATTGTCGTGTCTGTATTTATACAGTGTTATAGAATGTGGAGTGTTGTTGCCAATGGAAAGTTTTTATCACTTCGGGGGGGCTATCAACACTGAGCGCAAACTTTGCCTCACGTGATATCGCTACCAGCCCCACCCCCCTTCCCCCATCAATTCCCTCGACGTGCAAGCAGATGCTCTGCGGACAGACTTTGGAAGTTAGGATAGATAGGGCAACGGGGTGAATACAAACTACGTGACGTGGGTAACTTCATCCACTATGTACGATGTTGTATCTGTACGTAGCCTTCGCATGACGTAGTGTTTTCGAGAACTTTGGAGCCTGTAGGCGTATGTGTAATCTATTAATGTATGTATTATATACACACACGCATATATTCGCACATACTTTTGATGAGTCGGAATGAAGTGTGTCAGTTATGTCCAGTGGTAGCTCATAAAAAATTAAGTCGAAAATGTTTTCAGTTTGTCAGTAAAATGAGGTTAGTAGGAGTAATGCTAACGAAAAAATTACCTTTCAAATATAATTTCAGTAAATATTACATAAACACTTTACATTCAGAAACAGCACTGTTAATTGTATCTGAACAATAATAGGTCATTTAGTTATTTATTTTACTAAAATACTTCCAATTTTAAAGTCTGTTTTCAGATACATAGATTATTCCGACTTCTTTCACTTTGCGGACAAATTGAACACATAGTTTCGACTTTTTCATAAGCTACCCGTCTTTATTCATCCTGTATATTCGTGAATGTGCGAATTTTGAGTTATGTTTGGGAGAGGGAGGTTTTGCTTACATTGTGATAAGGTATTATGTTAGCTGTAATAACGAGAAAAAGTTCTTGACAACTCATCGTGGAAGCTTAGTATTAAAAAGAGAGTCGCCATGCCTGTAGAAATGTATGCGAGATGCATGAAGCCGACTTTTTTGGTGTCGCATCATGGCGACCCCGTGTTCATTAACCTACAGTTAGGTAGATCCCCAAGACTCCAGAGAGCTACCGTAAAACGGGGTGATTAGAAACTCTGGGGTGAATAGAATCAAAATTAGAAATAAATTTCTAGCTGACGCATTTTGCCTACCTAAAAACCGAATTTTCAATACATAAATTAATACCGAAAATGTAGCTTTAAAATTGTTTCTGTTCATCCCATTGTTACTAATCACCCCGGTTTACGGTATGACATCAAATCATCGACCGCGAAGCAGAGCTGCAGATATGAATGTAAGACATTGAAACAAGTTTGTGCAAAAATCTTTTCGCGAAAATTCAGGTCCCTGTCGGTGACTATTTCCTTTTTGTTTTGTAGACTTTTATGGATGGGAAAAACACAGTGAACTTGAAACTCAGTTTTTTTTGCAACAAGGGAAGTGACAAATTAAGGAGTTTTCGTCTTATGTCATGCTGTTGGACTTTTTTTTTTTAGTTAATTAAATGGTACTGTATTTTGTTGTTTTGGCATTTGTAATATGTAAAGAAGCTTGCCAAATAAGAGTTACTCAAGAATTCCTATTGGGCCATACTGCTTTTTAATATTTACGCTATTACGAATTGTAACACTATAAGATTCGGCAGCTGAGCTGTATTCGTACACACAATAACTGCCGTTTGATGACGTACAAGTTTGCATTCGCGCGTCGCTGAAGAGTTTTAGGTCTAGATCCTGAGCGGTGATGGGTGTGACATGAGTTTAACGGCGTTGACGTTGCTGAAATTCAAAAGGTTATTGCTTGGCATAGTGTTAGTTTTATAGACGTTACTTGTGACTACATTTTCCACTTGTAGGAATGTTTTAGCTCTCACAGTTTTCCCATGGCGGCATGTCAACGTCAGAATTGGCCAGTTACAGGAACATAAGTATAACAAAAACCAAGTGACTTGCTCGAATGAAATAATTTACGCAGAAATTAGATAAAATGGGCAATATGCTAAAATATTTAAAAACACAGAATGGAATTCCTTTGCACGTAAAAAAAAATCCGAAAATGACGAAAATTTACCTCATTTATGGCAATTTTTAAAAAAGACAAAATTACATTGTTGAGTGTTTTTTATATATTTTAGCATAGTGTCCATTATATCTAGTTTCAGTGTAAATTATTTCATTCGAGTAAGTCACTTGGTTTTTGTTAAACCTATGTTCCTGTAACTTACAAATTCTGACTTTTGACATGTCGCCATGGGAAAACTATGAGAGCTGAAAAATTTCTACAAGTGGAAGATGTAGTCACAAGTAACGTCTATAAAACTAACAATATGCCAAGCAAATATAAAATTTTGAATATTTGCCACGTGAACACCGTTTATCTGGAGCAGCGCCAAGATAAAGAGCGGGAGAAACGGGAGATACCTGAGAAAACTTGTTGACCAACGGCATCGTCCGGCACGATTCTCACGTGCGAAAGTTCGTGTCGGCCGCGCTGGGAATCGAACCAATATCGCCTTTCCGGAAGGCTGGTCCTCTTGCCACTGCGGCCACCGCAGATGAATATTCATGCTTTGGGGGGGGGGGGGGGAGTCTAATTGTAGCTTGGTAGCTTTTTTGTGTTTAGACATTTTGTGTTTCTTGGAAAGAGTTAAAAAGGAGAGGAACGGATGCTGCTGAGCTGTAAATTAGAATTCAAGGTATCAGCAATAACCGTTCCAAAGTACAGGTTTACTTGCAACATGTTGCAGGTGTTTATGTAGCCCGTCCGGCTTATTTCCTGCCGTGCGAGTACCCTGATCACTCAAAGCTGTCGGTGGCGTCCTGCTCGAGGCGTGACTTGCATAGTCCCCGACGACGTCCTAGTCCGTCGGCCACCGCAGCTTTCTCCGGTTTTGCGACGGACTGTCCAGCGTGGTTGCAAAACCAACAGCCTGCCAACCAATGAGAGATACACGGGGGGTTGCCAATGTTCCAGATGCTCGCCTCCTCTGTCTGCCAAGTTTCTAGTTTATTGCTGCGCCTCTGGCTTTCTTCTCCTCTCCCCTCTCCACCGCGCTAGTTGTCCTCTGTAGCAGGTGTGTTGATTACAGCGGGTTTTTTTATGATGTAATATGCCTTCCGGAAGTCGCACCTCTCCGTTTCTTACTAGTGCCTGGGTATTATTCAAATGAGGACCGACGCGAGCAGCTCGGCAGTTACTTTACCTCGGCACGAGCTGCAAATGGGGCTAACCTTCTGGCGGAGGAAGTCTTCACGACTCTTCCAAGATCTCCGCGGACCTGTTCAAGCAACTTGTTATGGAAATGTGGCTGCCCGTCGAAGCTGATTACACGCCTTTTTATGCACTTGAAATCTGTCTACTATGTAGTACGCAATAACACATGGTTAGAGGTATTAGTTTAGCGCTAGGAAAGATTACTGTTGAGGTATGATGGTTTTACGGCTCTTAAACAACGAGGTCTTAAGAACCGATGATGGTCAAATGAGGCGAAGGGACAACACAAAATTTGAACCCAAGACCCCTCGCAACGTAGACAAGCGCCTAATCGACTACGCTGCGGAGGCCGGCATGACTGTTAACTTGTTTATCGTTGACATTCTTTTTTTAATGGCGACTCTCCGTTTGACTAGGTCACTGAGTAGTTTGTTGCGTCTCTACTTAATGACTGTGATTCGCCCGTATACTACTAAACCTTGCCACACAGCTGTCTTACAATCATGCAAAGAGCACGATGCCATGCTTTTTCGCCAAATAAGTTGGCACAAAACACTATCGCGATTTTCTAGTATCTCTACGTATCGTATAGCGATGATGTTGGGCCACGGCTGTGTAGTGGTCAGATCACTCGCCTCCCACAAGGTGTTCCGGTTTCGGTTCTCGGCGGGGTTCATCACGGTTTTTCGCATGTGGGAAACATGGTGGCTTTTGCCGTTGGCAGGTGGGTTTTCTCGGTCCAAACCTCGTTTCCTCGCCCTTACATTCCGTCGCTGCTTCATTGAAGGGATTCTTTGTCGCCTGTCAAGGGATGGCGGATGCCTACGGGCTCTTAGGTTGAAAGACTGTTTTTCAGGCACACTCCCTACTGGGTATTATCATCATATAGCGGTACAGTTGGACGTTCACTTGTATAGAAATGTAACCTGTTGGGACTGTGATGTCGGGACTCGAACCCGGGTCCTTCCCAATGCGCCACTTCGCCGAGGTATCTTTGTAATGTTGTTCAGTCTATTGCTATGTCTACTGTCACACACACAACATATTAGTTTTTTTTTAAAAGGAATATTTATCAACTTGAGGGTTAGCACTACGCTCGTAACAATACTTCTACTATTATTAGAGAGAGATATTTCAATAAGCATCGTATAAGTAGAGGCACGATTATTTCGCGTATTGATTTTAGGTCAGGTTGAACGTAAACAACGTATACTTCACTCCTCCTCCTGTGATTAGACGAGATAGGTTTTAACACACATTTGACGACTGCAAGCTAGTTATAAATAAGGTAACAAGTCGTGGAGATATCACGTGATACACGTTTGTACTGTTAGAAGCCAATGGATATTCGGCTTCAGACGGTACACGTATAGAACTGAGAAGTCTAGGCGGTTGCCAGACGAATACGCGAAATATTCGTGCCTCTACGTATAAGGAGTGTACGCGAGGGCCAGGGTATAGCACTACACTCTAAAGAATAGTTTGTAAATTTACCAGACGTGCGTATATATGGAGCGCTAAGAAAGTAGGTATGGTAGAATAGTTTCCCAGATATCCATGGTAACACTTTTACACCTAATTATATAACAGTCAAATGCATACTAAAGTTACCAGACTTGCATTGTAACATTTGTAAAAATTTGCATATTTACAAGACGGAAGAATGGTATACTGCATCTGGGATAATAACTTCCTGAACATTTTAGGAAGTTTTTTTACAGTGCACGGATGGATGCAGACTTGTTGCTGGGCGCCTGTAGGCATATGCTTGCCCTGAAAGATGGCATCAAATAAGGGTGTGGAAAGTAGAAGCACTGTAATTAGGAGGGAGGGGGAAACGTGAGATCCCGGAGAAAACACGCCGATCAGCGACACCGTCCGGCTCGTGCGAAAGTCAGGGGACCGTCCTTACAGGGAATTGAATCCGGATTGCCTTTGTGGAAGAAGAGTGTTGTAGCTACTGCATCAACCGCGGCTCCATGTGTAAATAAATTCCATCAGTAGCTGACATTTCTGTTTTGTTAAAGCACGATTATTCTCTCACTGAAACTACTTAAATATGTTGTGTGTGGTAATATATGGCGCGAAATAAGACTTACTTGGCTAAGTTAGATCACTGAAATAAGTCATGCTCACACTTCAACAAATTTGTACTTTAAGAGACAATGTATTGTGGAAACAGCTTTCGTTTGTTTGCATGTAACCACCGCGATGTGGTTCTTTTTATTAATCTCTTCCATTGTAAGAAGTTCGTGAATCCCTGGTTATTATCTTGTTAGCAGATTTCTCTCTTCCCACCAGTTGTTACTATAATACAGCATGTTTCACCGTATTCAATGTCGGAATAAAATTTAATTTTTATTTATTCTTTATGGCAAGACTGTATCAAAATGCTGACTTCACACTTGCACAGTAGATAAATTTTGGTAGGTTTATAAATATATATAAATATATATATATTTTCATAAGTTCACAAAAAGATTGTAAACTTTACAGGGAATGCTTGTTAATGTACATATGTTTCTGTATATTTGTATGCATAGTTGTGTGAAGCGTCACAATTTGTTTTGGCATCAAGTTTCCAATAATTTTTATGTAAGAAGTATAAAATATTTTATAATATAAGACAGGCCGTCGAAGGTTATTTTGTTTCACAGTAAACACTCTTCTCATAAAAAATATATCTCACTAGTCCCCAGAGGTATTTGGAAACTTAGACTACTTTAATTACCTGCAACATTCTTGTGTTAGTGCATAAACTGGTATTAATGTTTAGACAATAGTTTACGTGTTTATTTTTTCTTTTCAAAGTACAATTTTTTATTGTGTATAACTCAGCAGATAACTAACAATAACAGACTAGCACAGGCGGCGTCCATTTCCGTTATTGATTCTCGTAACCAGCGCGTCTAGATGCCGTATCGGTACTCCACACGACTAGGATTCGTGCCGGAAACGTCGGCAGGAAGACCTTAGAAAATACGATCCTGAATTCAGGTATACCGAAGAAACCTGTTCTTTTGAAGGGGGGAAAAAACACAAAGTAACACATTACCTGCAAGTTAAGAACTTAGATTTCCTGTTGCAAAATTATTTCAGCTCCGTTCATGTTAAGTACGGTTTGGTTTATCACAGTCACGATGTTATACCGGATATCCTTTATGTGAGACGGCAAGGGTGAAATGGAGAATGATAGAAAGGGTATGGGATATTTTTCTAACACTTTAAAAGACTCGCATGTTTACGTTGGGTGTCGAATTGGAATGTTTAAAACAAGAGCGGTATTTTTCCTAGTGTGGTCGAGATTAATCTAGTTTCGGAATTACTACTCAAAAAGAATTTTCGATGAACCTGTAGAAATGATTACTTCGAATAAGGCGCATAGCCAGGATTTGTGTAAAAAGAGATGTTTTGACCTGGGAATTTTATGACCATCTCTTTAAAGCGGGTGGTCCGGGGGTCTTCCCCCGGGAAAATTTTGGATTTCAGGGTGCAAAATAGGGCTATTTTAAACTGTATTTGTAACTAAATATCGAAATTTCTACAACATATTTTAATATGAATGTTTTTCAAAGTTTTGGCGGCTAAGGGGAGGGGGGTGTTCTGACCCCCACTAACCCCCTCCCTGGCTACGCCCTTGCTTTCGAATAGTATGCGAAAGTACGTAGGCCTATATATTTTCGTGACGGAATTTATTTCGTTCTGTGCAAATGCATTACATCTTTATATTTGCTGTTCGATTACCTACGTGTACTCACATCTTGTGTAGAACATATGGGTACTAGTATTAAACAAAAGAGGGCAAGTCTGTCTTGTTTAGGCTTGGAGTGATGTAAGTTGTTGATGCTGTCTGTATAGGTTAGCTATCGTGATAGATATGCTGTCGGACCTGAGGTAGAACGAAACGGTGCGGTACATGCCTATGCCTACTGCATGCTGACAATATTGTTAACCAAACTCGCAAGAGTCTGTGCTTGCAGTGGTCTCAACAGGTCCCTATTTCCCATAATAAAAGTTCCTATTTTTGAGCTTGGTCCTTAAAAGTCCCTTTTTACACCCCTAAACGTCCCTTTTTTACACAAATAGACCCTAAAAGTACTTTTATTAATCTCCAAGTAGAATTAATTCAAATTTTTCAGATAAATGCATAAAAAAATTTTTGTCACAGTTATGACAGGTCACGCCATTTTATAACAATTTGTCTGGTCTTGAAATTAAAACTGCCGTAGAAATAAAAATATGTCAGTGTCATTATCATACGACATAATATTTTTACGTTTACCACAAAGTTAAACATTTTGAACTAAATTTTTCTGGCTTTTGTGATTCAGTCGCGTCACTACGTTCTTGTCTCCCGTTTCCCCCGCCCTTCTCATTCCGGCACCACTCCATACTCACCTCATGTCACCCCTCACCAGCGCTGAAGACCTCGATGTTAAGCGCTGATCAAAACAAATATCTCTCTCTCACTACGTTTTTGTCTTTCGATGTTTTGGCAGTTGTTGCAACTGCCATCTTCAGTTAGTTTGTTGACCAACTTACTATGAAGACGGCAGCTTTTTTTAATACTCTGAAACCTTCATGTAGTAGTGTGCTCCGTTTCCAAAATATTTTATTTTCTTACCTAGTGCTCAGTGTAGTTTAAGTGCATACTGGAAATCTTTACCTAAGACATTTTTCACAAAATGTTGAATTCTGCTTATCTGGCCTGTTGGTTGAGAATTTTTCATACAATTTTGGTCCCTATAATGGTCCCTATTTTTGACGTGGGTCCCTTATTTGGTACCTATTTTAAACACGCGTGGTCCCTAAGTGCCTAAAATTTTTGCTTGAAGTTGTTGAGACCTCTGTACTTGAAGAAAAAATTTTATGCGGCTTTCATATTAATTTCAGTAACATTATTAAACGTGCTTGATGAAATAGCGGAAAGAAACGCGGGGAAGTGTGACAGTACTTATTTGCTGAAGTATCGATATTTACGTAGGTTATTATGTAATGTTTCGAAAATCATGGAAATTTGTGTGTGTGTGTGTGTATGTGTGTGTGCGCGCGCTCGCGCAACTCGTCGTAGTGTTTTTTTTATAGTGGTCACGTGTCTTAGTGCCATTTTATCGAGAAAGTGAAAGATTTTCGTCAGGGCTCAACATCGAGGTCTTTAGCGCTGGTGAGGAGTGACACAAGGTGGGTATGGAGCAGCGCCGGAATGAAAGGGCGGAGGAAACGGGAGATCCCCGAAAAAAAAAACCGCCGACCAGTGGCGTCGTCAGGCACGATTCCCACATGTGATAATCCGGGGACCGACCCCGCCGGAAATCGAACACAGATCGCCTTGGTGGGAGGCGAATGGTCTGACCATTCGGCCACCGCGGCCCGCTATTTTATAGAGTTTAGGATAGCTATGTTGTATTACATTGATCATATCTTCAAGTTGTAACTTCAGAAGTATATTTTTCTATTGCGGCGGATATTTTTCTTACGTTTGTATTTTATCTTTTTTTTTATGCTTCCCCGAACGCGCTTGTTTCCTTTAATGATTAATATCTTCTCTGATGTCTTGTCATTTGAGGTGGTACTTTTTGTTGAACAATTTAACTTTAATTTCTTGTGATAAACGCTAATGGTCTCTTCACTGAAGCGTACGACGAATCACGATTATTTTAACTCTCGCCCTGTTCCATTACTCATTTTTCACTCGCAACACACGTACAAAATAGATATCTCAGTTCGATGCTGAAATATGAAGTTTGAAATGCGGCGGAGCGCGAATGCGTGATGGTTGTCGCAAGAGGATATGCGGTATTTCTTTTTTTTTTTTTTGTTTCCTCTTTTTCTTTTGCTATTCTCCCCCCTTTTTTACATAACGACTGGCTGCCGTGTGAATTAGATGACGTATCCCTTCATCCCTTCTTCCTCCAACGCAATCATACATTTCAAATTCAGATTTTTTTTCCATATCTTGGGCATGGTCCAACCTGGACCACAATCCAGCCATATTTATTTTTTTATATATTGTACGCCAGCGTCGAAAGAAAAGTCAGCCAGCGAACAGATGATCTGCTCGCCCAGGTGTATGAATAACTGTGACTTACAATTTGCTTAGGCCTAATAATTTAGTACGTCGCCATTAGAGACCCCGAAACGCTCGACTGTTAGTTGGATAAAAACATTCTGCAGTACTACTGATATCAGTCCAAAACGCAACTTGGGCAAACAAAATAATTTGAACAAAACTAATCATTAATGATAATTGATCTTATGATATGCCTTTCATGTAGGAAGAAACAGTTATCAATTGAATTTAATCAGGTGTGAAAAATTATATACTATTTTTATGCTGACTGCTGCGAGAAAGCCCGAGTGACTTAAAAATTAAAAGTAGTCTCGCCTTGATAATTTACTGAATAACTTTGTGTAGTTTTGTGGTAAACATGTTTTCCAGACATCTATATTTAAGTTACACTAGGGAGCCTGTATTAATAATATGTATTGTGTGATTTATACTAAATCATATTAATTTTTAGTACTTAAGTAAGGTAAGGTATAGGTGATTGGAAATAAAGTGAACACTCAATAAAGCCATGATTATTTTCTGTTTTCTGCCAGTTTATATCTTTCCGCCGAATGTAAACATAAATATTGCAACGTGCTTTTATTTACATAGGGTCGTGCAATGTTTACAACTACATTAAACGGCTCCGATGAATTTTTGCTACAATGTCTACTTATTAAATACACGGGGGCTGAATATAAGATATAATAAAAAGTAATCTTAGTTATAAATACCTGCGAGTTAACGCCGTATAATACTGGTTTCTGTCCACCGACTAATGTATACAACACGCACTGTTGCCGTTACGAATCTCGTAAATGCGGGCATATTATATTTGAATTTATCACTCAAAACCGCCACTAAAAACAGATATGACACACGCAATTCAAGAATTCAAGTTTCGTTTAGATCTACTGCCACAAACGACGACGTACTTCAGAAACAATAAATAACGTATTTTCTTAATATGTGAAAAAAAAAAAAAAAAGTATGATGTTTCTAGGCTGGCAAACGTAAAACATAATTTACAGAGTACCAATACACACGGCACGCAAATTATGCAACTTGGCGGAGCGGCGAAAAAACCGGCGAGAACCTAACTCTGATGTCACCTGCCGGTGGAATTTTGAACTGCTTGAAGCGCGGAGCAAGTGATAACGTGCTAGATGACCTGCGTCGGCGATAGCGTCACATTCGTCTGGCGCCAATTGAGTCTAATTATATAGTAAGTAGGAATGTCAATAAGATCATAAATAAATATTTTGAAATATGTTAAATACAGAGAGGTCGATTTCATCAGATGTTCTTTCACTAATGTTGTATTCAAATAGGGAAATACACGGAACTTAATGCGATGAATCGCTACCAACCATACAAGCAGTAAAATGACTCTTGTAAATGGTGACTTATATTAAGTAACGGCTACTGACTTTCTTCAAATGTTAAATCTTTAGTGCTCACTTTATTCCAAACGACCATTAAGTGGGCTTTTCGTCTCGTCAACGAGGTCATTGGAGAATGTAACACAACTTGACACAATGACAGGAGCTATGAGAGGAACATCCCAACATTCGCCTGGAGCGATTTCGGAAACCATGAAAAATCGAAGTCGAGGCTTCCCGACCGAATGCGACGTGTTACCGTCGCGCCACGTAGCTCGGTGGTAGGTGTGTGTATATGTATATATATATATATATATATATATATATGCATATATATATATATATATATATATATATATATATATATATATATATATATATATATATATATATATATATATATATATATATATATATATATATATATATATATATATATATATAT
>PNEQ01004640.1:48736-71326 GCA_003012365.1 Medauroidea extradentata
TGCGTCTATTGTATTTGCACCAGATACAAGTAACCCTAAGGGAATTCCATGCGGATGCCGAGTCTCTCGGGAATTTCCGTTTCTAATTTTCTGCACTAAATGTGCATGTATTGTTGTATTGCAGCTGCATTCCGTGCTACAATGCAGTACAGCTTAAATGATTGTGTTATGGAACAACACTGCACTTCTCTATTGCTGTTCTACTTGCATACTTGCAACGCCTGCAGCAGGTGTAAAGCAACCAACGCAACGCTCCAATACCTATTGTTGCCTAATGACAGTTATTGCTTCTCGTACTATGACTTGGGCGTTCATGTGTAAAAAAATATGATTTTATACTTGTACGAAATAATGTTAGTTTTGTGTACCGTTATAGTGACCACAATATCCTCTTAACGGATGTTAAAGTATAAATTAATTTGCATGTTACGGGAACACACATTCAACTGAAGCCAACGAACTTACTGAATTGGAATATTTTTCACGGGAATTAGATGTCTTTGGCTATTTGCTTGCGTGTATTTAAAAAAAACGTGCGTTCGTGTTCAACATTTTTTCAAATAGGATGTATCTATTCTGAAATTAACATCAATAGTCTGCAGCGAATTTGAAAACAGTATTTTCTTGTGATATGCTTATTTTCTTCCCTGCCGTTATTTCACTGAAAGTTACGTCCACATGTCGCTCGAGCATTATTCCAGCTTGGCGGGAACGGAGGAGTTAAATCACATAGACGAGACGTTGGGTTCAGCTTAGCGGCAACATCGCGTTGACCTTGCCTCGGGCGAGATCCGTAAGAAACGCGCGGCTCAACCCCGTGACGTAGGTTGTATTAATAAAACGTGTTATACAGATTTATCGTCGGGTTAAACTATTGGTGCTATTTTCTTTAAATCTGCTAACCACAATAATATTTTTTTTCTAGTTATTCGCTGTCTAGTATCATTATGAAGTCTATAAAGTATTTTCTCCGTTGCTATAGGATAATGTCTCAGATTTAACAAAGCTTCTAAATGTTAGTTTGATTTACTTTGTGTAATTTTTTATAAGAAGACGTTTACGAATTCACGTACTGTACTTTATCTTACTTATCTCGGGATATTTGTAAGTATTCATGAAACTATATGGAGTGGGTTATTTCACAATTTACATTACATCGGAAGTAATTGTTTTGAATGTCAGATACGCTAACGTTTTCACTACAAATAATACATCGGGTTGCCCAGTTGGTCTTTTTTATTTATTTATTTAGAACACACAATATATGGTAAAAAAATTATGTTAGTTATTTCAGGGCTATCTTGTGAAGGAACAGAATTTACTTTCTCAGTTTTTTTTTATCATGAGGAATATAGTGGCGTGGGATGAATTTGAAAAAAGAGCAACGAATCTAGAAAAGTAGGTTTTGAAATTTGCTATCCTGCGAAAAGTTCTGCGTATTGCTACGCTAAATATTCTTCAATCGTTCAACTGTATTACCAATAATTATATGTGTGTGTATTGTCTTAGAGCACGTCGTGTAGTGAAAAAAAAAAAGTTGTTTAAGCTAGTAGAAAGAGTAGAATGTTTTTTGTTTGTGACGTGTTTGTGATACACGCTTCAATTTCGTATTGAACTGGAAGTATACTTTTCGGACGCTGCTTATCTGTAAGTACCAGAGACTCCAGCTTTTAGTTTATAAAATATCTCGGCAGAATTCTTGTAGCAGAGGCCACTGTTCATGTTGGCAGAGCTAACAACCGTAACTTGACGAGGTACCTGCTTCTATGTTGACCTGCGGTTAGTAAGTGATCTTTATGTCTCGTCGCCAGCGAGGTCCTTAAAGACGGCGACACAAATTGATGCAATGACTGTAGTTGAGATAGTAGTTGGCCATGGCCTTTGCTATGGATCCATCCCAACATTAGCCTGGATCGATATCGAGGAAACATGGGAAACTAAATTCAGGATGGCTGGAGCCGGGGATCAAACTGGGGTCCTCCCGAATGTGAGTCCGACGTGTTATCGCTGTGCCACCTCGTTCGGTGCATGCGGTTAGTGTGTTCAGAGAGAGAGGCAGTGTGTTTGTCTCAAACGGTCTTAAAATAGTTTTGTGAGACAACCAGTAATGTCAACGTCTTATCAAAGTATTGATAGCCGACTCGGTAAATGCCACGAGTGTGAAAATAAAGACGGCTCCGGCGGCCGCACTGAGACATAGCAGACGCCGCAGATATGGGCTGAAGGAATCGTCATCGCCGTGCTAACACCAATGCCGCAGCTGACGTATTAACAAACATCCACCCCCTCGCCCAGCTGGAGAGGAAACATCTATCGCCCACTGACGTCACGTGCCTGCATGTTTCGTCAGAAAGACCGTAAGTTGTAGGATGGGGAGGAGCATACGGACACTTCATACTGCAGGGACGTGCCAACTATTCTGTCAGTGGAGGGACGAGCTACAAAAGAAAAAATACAGCAGCGACATTCTGCTCCCTTGCAAAATGATTTATCACTTTAGGTGTGGTTTCATAGTCTATATTTTCCTCTACAAACAAACAAATGTAATTCCGAAATATAAATATGAGGAAGTATGGTAAAAGAAGGTGGCGGAAGAGAAAGGGGTGCGAGAGACGTAACTATGCCCCCCTCAGATTTACTTAAGGGCGCGGTCTACCGCAATTTTAATCATTATTTTATTTTGTATTTGTACCAGATATTTTTTTTTCTTTTTCTTGTTTTAGACAAAAAAAATGTGACTAAATTTGGCTCTTAATGAAATGTTTTTATCTCTCATAGTTTTCGCGTAATGGCTTGTTAAAGTCATATGTTGCATGTTTCCGTTTTAACGACTACACTAAAACCAACTGATATACCAAACTAAAAAAAAATCACAGTGGATAAATACACTGCAGGCTACATGCTCATAAAATTAAAGAAAAAAATTATTTGTATTTTAAAAAAATATTGAACTTTTTTAATTTTTGCTTTCAGTTTCAGCATTTTTTAAAATTCAAATAAATGTTATTCTTTAATTTTTATGAGCATGTCATTGTAGCATGCAATGTCTTTATCCACTGCCCCCCTTTCTGCGCTGTTGTCACAGCCCTGCTTCAGAGATATTCTCTCAGCGAGCTAGCCCGTAGCCTTGCCACTGTTGAGTTCTGGTGTTTCAGTTATTTGCTTACCGGTTGCCTAGTTGTGTTATCGATTGTCAGTGGCAACTTAAAAAACTAGCAGGATTTCGGCAGTGAAAGGTTATATCATGGGTAGAGATGATATATTGCGAAAATGTTTTGTGCCAACATACCCTTGAAAACACTGTAGTTTCTTGCAAAATAAATGATTGGTGTTATACTTCTGACACAACGTAGCTCTCTGCAGATCAATGACAGGCATATAATATTACAATAGCGGGATTCTTATTGGATCAGTCAAATAGGGCAACAGTTCCAAGTACAAGCTAAAGCCAGTAATCTTCTGGTAAGCCGAACGTGCGTTGAAATCCAGCAAACAGTCAAGTTTTCCTGCGATAAACCATCATAGCTGGTTATTGGGAATTCGGTTTGAGAGAAATATACGTACGAACACTGATTTATCGCGGGAAAAGTTTATCATTTACTAGGCTTCAATACAGCATGTCCGTATTTGACAGTTTTTTGTTACTGGTGTGTTCCCATCTGACTGGGTCACTGAGAACTCCGGTGCGCGGCTACTGAATATGAAAGGTTCGTCTTTAAACAACTACATAACCACCCTACAACTATACAAGTTGCAGGCAACTACACTAGAATGTAATAAAATAAAATGAAGGGTCACTATATGTTCTTGCGATTTTCTATCGTCTCTAAATATGCATCGTTGAAATTAGCTTTTGTCAAAGTTGGTTGACGCAACGGCTTGGGCGCTCATTTCCTTCGAAGGCGATCCGGGTTCGATTCACGTCGACGCGGATTTTCGCATGTGGGAATCTTACTGGACGATGATGTTGGTCGATGGGTTTGCTAAGGGTCTCCAAGATCCTCTGCCCTGTTCATTCCGGTGAAGCTTCGTACTTGCCTCATCACCCCTCACCCTCGCGAGTATTAAGCTGGATTCACAACCACCACTTAGCGTACGCGCGTACAAACGTGTAAAAGTAGAAACATCGAGTGTGCATGCTATAATTAACATCCTCGCGTAGCGTGCGTACGTACGTGATAAAGTTGATCAACTTTCTACTTCTTACGTACGTACACTAAGAGGTGGTTGTGAATGCAGCATGTGCAAACGTAAGACTCAATTAAATATTTATTAATATCGAGAAATCATTTATCTCGTGGTCATACATTATTTAATTCGATTCGAAAAAATAAAAATTAATCACGATACTCCATTACCGACATTTTGTTATGGCATAAACAATTACCGCGCATGTCTAGATTAAATATTGTTGTGAATCCAATCTCTAATCCTTAACGTACATGCTTGTGTTCGTACGTACGTTAAGTGTGGTTGTGAATCCGGCTTAATATAAACACGCTATTCATAACTCTTATCTAAACACGCAAGGATAAATTATATTAAGTAGGCGCTTGACAGATTTTTTTTTTGTTTCAAACACTTTTTATATTTGTACGAGATATATCTTGTTTTGTAGACATACATTGTGACTATATTATACTGTAATCAAACATTTTTGGCTTTCATAGTTTTTTTATAAAATTGCATGTCAAAAGTCCAAATTTGCATTAAAATGTTTTATTCTTTAAAGAAAAACCGACTTACCGAACTGAAAAAAAATTCACACTGGATAATTAGGATGTATGCTATAAGGTCTCCTATATAAAACAAAAAATAAGATACATTTGTATTTTAAAAAAAGTTATTGAATTTATTAGAAGGTTTAATTTAAAATGCCATTCTTTTAAATTCAAAATTTTTAAATTATTTTTTTTTATTTTATGTAAGAGACGACGTAGTCTATAGCATAGTTTTTCAGTGTGTGTGTTTTTTTTTTTTTTTTTCAGTTCGGTAAGTCAGTTTTCCTTCAAAGCATAATATCATTTTATGCAAATTCGGACTTTGATGTGCTATTATAAAAACAACTACCTAAGTTAAAAAACGTTCATTTCATTAAAAAAAATTGCCGCAATGTATGTCTACAAAACAAACAATATCTCGTACAATTATAAAAATTTTTTGAAACAATAACAATGTTCGGTCAAGCGCACCTTAAACCTTAGACGTTTTAGTGGCAGAAGAATATAATTTATCTATTGCATGCACGCATCGTTTTTCGTTTTAAATCTTGGAAGTAGTTTAATATGAGAAATTATTATTTTTCGTTTTAGTTAATTTTATAAGCGTGATGTATTAACTTTTTAAAGTATAATTTTTTGGTTGTGAAATTAACTCAAGATGTCCTTTCGACCGTATGTGCTGTCAGTGTTGTCGTACGGTATTATTGACATTACGTAATGTTTACAGTAAGTGCCCAAATGTCAAAATTTACTGAGGTAATACGAACCGGAGTGTGTTGATGTGTGGTCCTTTGTGCTGTGATCGCAATGACGTCACACCCGTGCAGAGAGAGGAGCGGACCAGGAGACCGCGCCAAGAAAAGCTTCAGTCATGACTCAGCAGGAAAAATAAAGCAATTCGGAGGCCACGGCCGGACCTGCGCGGTCTAGTGCACTATTTTTTCGCACCTAATGTTATTAAACTTGTGGGCATTACGTCTGGTGAAATTTTCCTCCGATAAAATAAATATCGTCTCCTGTCATAGTAACAAGTCAAAGTAAAGATTATTGTTTTAGTTTCGCGTAACTCGTTTCTTCTAGAGATGTAGGATGTCGGGTAATTCGCGGATACGAACTGCACCATGTGAACAAGTGACTAAAACTAACCAGAAAATACTCTGGTAAAAAGTCACCAGGCTCTTATTTACGAGATAGGTCCAAAATGCCACTAAGCGGTAATATAGGTTGTTCGCACCATGTATTTTTTCTCGTAAGCGAAAGGCCAGACGAATTTTTATCAAAGAGTATTGTCTACTTAGTTTTTATGTCAATTTACTTAGCCAAGTCCGTATTCGGAAATTACCTGACACCCTGCAGGGATAAATAATTAGCAGAGAATATATATTTCACGAGTTGCTTAGTGAAATTTCTTCTCTCGTCGAAATGGTTTCGTCCTTTTAATTGTTGTTGAAATAAAATTGTCAGTTATTTTCACGATTTTCTTTCTTTCTTTGAACATTTTCGCAAGTGATATTTAAGAGTGCGTGGTAGATAAATATATGCTGAAACCATCAATTGATTTCTACGCTTTTTCCAAAGCCAATATGGATAAAATACTCTATGACAATCCTAGATAATGGTATTTTCTAACTTTATGAGTAAATATTTATCCAAAATTACTAATTCGTTACGCGTGGTCTCTTGCGCCGCAGTTAAATGTACGAGGTTCCGGCGTCACAAGTTGTGCCCCAGAAGTTCGTAACACTGGAAACAATTTTGTTTAAAACGTTGGCTAAAACTACTGTCTAGGATTGATATTGTTTAATTTTCGCAAATTGGCTTCAAGAAACCTACATTTATATATTAATGCATTTAGTGTTGAATTATGTACCACGCCCTCGTAAGGCGGCCGCCTATCTCATGCTTCAAATTCGCTGCAGTGTGTTCGTAAACAGGTTTTTTCTACGAAAATATTCCACGTGCGCCCGTTGTGCCGACGTACGAAAAGAAAACAAAAACAAACTTCGGACAAGGTCGGAACCTTCATTGTTAAGACGCCACGCTCATTAAAAAAATACTGTTTCTAAGCCCTCCAACATGGCTAAAAACGGCCTTTTCAGACTTCCATACTTCGAAATGTACTAATCGGACGTATGTAAAACTCAGATTGCGACCGGCACTGAACTTAGTTGCTGACTTTTCACTAATAAAATTATATGGTCACGGCTTAATGTCCCATAGTAAAAACCGTTCGGCGGGAACCTTGCACGCTAGTTCAGCGCTTGGTTCGTTCAGGCGACGCGGCCTTTGATGTGCGCTTCAAGGTCGACCTTACTGTTCCGTCGCTTTTGAGCCTCTCACGCGCGTGTAGGCGGCGCCCTTAAGATTTCCGCTAAGTACCCAAAGTAATAATTTGCCGCTGTGAATTATATTATTTTAGTGAAGTAGTTTTTAATATTGGCAAGTTACAAAACACTAAAAATATTGGCATTTTGATAAGTCATGCGAGAACTATTAAATATAAAGTATTTATTGTTTGAAAAATTCCACCGGAGGCAGTTACTTGCCGCTGATCGTCGGGTTTTCTCGGGGATCTCCCGTTTCCCTCGCCCATTCATTCCGGCGCTGCTCCATACTCGTATCGTAACACCTTCCTCCAGCGCTAAATACCTCGATGTTAATCGCTGACCAAAAATCTCTCACTCACTCACTCCATTCTACATCTCCTGTGTCTTTCAATTTATAGTTGATACTCTGTTAACTCAAAATTTCTATCTTCGTGTTGTGTTCTGCTAAAGTGATTTATAGTCGCGCTTAAAGGTAACCACGTGGTTCAAGAAAAATATTCGCTTCGTTTGTTTTGGTGTTTGACCGTAGTGTTATTGGTGTCGAACATGTGCGGAGCAGGACTCGTGGCCGCGCGCCATTTTTAAACTGACAAATGACCTGCAGAAGCTCATCTGCCGCTCGCTAGGGGCTGGGCCAATAAGTTGGAGATTCTGGCAGCACTGCGCCGCGCCCCTGAGGCGTCCGGCCCTATATTTAGTCCTCGACGGCCGGCCCCCCGAGTAGACTCCCACTGCCCCACACTCTCTTCTCCCGCGCGAGTAGTGTTTGACAGTTTGCGGTAGGAAACACCACTCGGCAGTCGATCGCCTCCCCGCGCGCGGTCCGCAGGAGGGACTCTGCCGTGAACGTGTAGAACTGGTTCCACTTCCGGTGCCGCGCGGTTCTTTTTGTATGTTTCTCGCCGTCGCATAGGATTGTGTCTGTGCGCCGACCCGGCAGTCCGTCGTCGGAGTCCTCCCCCGGCGGTGGTCTGCGGCGCGGCGCGGTCAGCGAGCGTCCACCCACCCTCCGCTGCAGCCACCCCGCGTCGTCGCGGTGCCGGCGTCAGTCATGAGGCTGCCGCGGCATGCTCGGCCTGCACTACTACTCTAGCGGGGTGCGACTCGAATCTATTGAGGAGGACGACGAGGTGTACAGCTTGGACCTTATCAAAGAGTTCGAGAGCATCAGCTCCACCAGCAAGGAGGCCCTCGCCGACGTCCTGCAGCAAGGTGACATACCCTCTCGCCGTCGAGCTCCTTGCGTTCTGTGAGCTGCAGCTTCTACTCGTCAGACCGACCCTTTTTTCGTTTGGTCCCATAAACGCTCGGTGCTTAGAATAATTGATGTGTCCATGTGGGTACTGCTCATGAATTGTCACTTGTCTGGGTTGACTTCATTGCCAAAAATCTTAACATTTCTTCCACTGTGTAGATATGCGTATTTCGTTCTTTAATTTTTTCAAAACCAAGGTGGCAAACCCAAAACGGGACTTGAAGCATAGGAAGTAAGTGTAGTAATACGAATGATTTTGAATGAAAGCTGTCGCCGGATTGAACGGCTGTAAATGCACGCGCACTCGGCTTAAGCATATGGGAGGGCTTTTTATTGTTTCGTATTTTTGCTCTGTTTCTTCCCAATTCAATTACAGGCGAATTTTAATAGGCCGCTGTTGGTTATTTCCCTAATGTAAAAGTACATTTAACTGAAGTAGTTCTTTTATGTAGGAATTATTGGGAAGTTAACGTCGCGAAAAAAATTGTTCAGGCCTTCGAAAAACAGGCGAATCAAGGTCGTGAATTGTAACGTGTACTTTAAATCCTGCTTGTTTTTAATTTCAGTCGAAAGAAATCAAGAGTATAATTTCTTTCATTTCTGAAATTATAACAGAAACTAAAATTATTAAACATTTTGACTTTTAAGAATCGCCGGAATCGTCATACTTACTGAAACACACGTACGCAAGTGTTGTAGGAATGGAATATTGGAAGAAAATGCGTAGTTGAATTTTGGAGATACGTGATATTGTTAGGCCGTAGAGTTTTTTAGGGTCATGGTGTTAAGCTTTCGCTTAATTTAGTAATTACATCGCTGTAATTAGTACCATGAAGTCGTGATTTATACCGTCTGTCTAGGTAAGTGTGTTTCCTCCGTATTCCTGCTGTTCTGGCATTCGTGAAGGTTAATTTTAGTGTTTACTCAATACCTGATTTACGCAGTGAGTGAGTGATTTGGCCAGCGCGTAACAACGAGGTCTTTAACATTGGTGAGGGGTGATATGTATGGAGCAGCGCCGGAATGAATAGAAGGGGGAAACGGGATATCCCCGAGAAAACTCGCCGGCCAGCGACATCGTCCGGCACGATTCCCACATGCGAAAATCCGGGGACCGACCCCGCCGGGAATCGAACCCTGATAGCCTTGGTGAGATGCGAGAGGTCTGACCCCTCGACCACCGCGGACCCTTTTACGCAGTAGGTAAATCATAAGATGTGGCAAAAATTATTTCGTCGCAAACGTGCCTCACCTTATTTACCTTGTTTTTTAGCTTAGTTTGTACGATATTCTCTATTATCGTGGTAAACAAGCATGCTTCAAGAGGACTGGGATTGATGTATACCTCGAAGTATTGTTAAAAACTGTGAATGGCAAAGTACTGTTTACCAGTTTTACATCTGTGGACTGAAATAGTTTTTTTTTATTTTCTACAAAAAAAGTTTCTATGTTTAAGGATTTGTCTTCAACTTAATTTTTCTCGAAATTTAAATACCTATACCAGGAGAATGAATTCTTTAAAACACCGAAATGTAGATTTGCTATAATTTTTTTTTTCGTTGAATTGATAGTATATCTTAGACAGTTAGTGTGTATATTTCTAGAATCAATACGTTTCATCAAAAATAAGGTCATTCCGAAATTGTCTTTGCTGTAGGTAAGAACGTATATACTTCCGAAAAAAAAGTCTATAAATACTTGGAAAATTTGCAAAACTTTTTAACGAAAAAAAAAAAAAAACCCATGTTATTGGACATAAAAGTGAAATAAGTATGCGCAAAACCTGACAACGCAATGGAGACAACACGTGGATTGCAGTTTTTCTGTGAACGATCTGTTGTAACGTTTCATGACCATTTATCAAATCTTTCTTTCTTCCGTGTCAACTTTAAATGGGTAGAGAGAAATAATATCGCTTACGTTAATGAAATATGCCTACCTGAAATACACGTTTGAACAGTTTATTTCGTATTCTTAGAAATTTGCTTAAAAATTTTTGTCAAACAATTAAGAGATTAGATGTCATCCACAAGTTATTCGTTCTAATGCTAAAGAGGACATTGCATAGAAAATGTTGACAATTGACGTGATGTTTTATACTGAATGTTAGTATTTATGAATCTTGCTAGGCACATTCAGGACGTTCAACCGTAGAAATAGGATTTATTTTGTTTGTATATATATATATTTTTTCATTCGCAAAAAGAAGATACGATTGGTGTGTCAGAAGCGTGTGTCGTTTTCGTTTTAGTTAACGTTTCCCTGATTTCGCTGGTGGTCTATACTATCCCATAGTAATTTCTGAAAACTTTCGTTGCCATCGTTTGATATTCGATTAGAAACAGTTGTTGTTTATATAGGCAGTATTTTCTTACTTGCTATTTGATTATTTTTCTTGGGAATGTGCGTTGATATACCAGACTGAGCTATATATATATTTTACCAATTATTAAAATTATAGAGCAAAATTAAGTACGTGTAGAAGCAGGAAAATCGAGCTCTGGTCATTTAACTACATCTGTAATTTTTTTTTAATTCAAACTTTCTTTAAACTTTGTTGCCAAGTTTTTCGTTGTGCATGTATTGTGTACTTTCATGATTCTGTTGAAGACTCTCTTTCATTTGTCTTTTATTTCCTTCTAATCTTGGTGATATTAAGCTTATACTTTTCGGCAGCAATTTGTGTACATACGTTAATACAGTAATACAGACAGAATAATGGACGAAGTTGTATACATGTGCATTGTATGAATACTCAAAAGCATGAAAATTCACCCAGCGTAATGAATATAAGCAATAGCCTATCTGGCTAAGCTTGGAAGTTTGGAACCTACATAAATGAAATTATGGATAAATAGATGCTAATAGATTGTATACGTGAATTCTGAACATAATTTATCTTATGACTTAAAAAAACGTCATCGTGACTGTCCAAAATGCTGTATACACTCTGCGTATCTTTCAGGTGCTTCTTGTCGACACGTCAAACGAGAAATAACTTTGATGGCGTGCGTGGACGGTCTTCGCTCATCCATCATCTATTGTATTATTATTGTTATTTTATATTTTTTACTACTGTCTTCAGGCCCTCGCATGTTTTGCCTTTTTTTTTTTTTTTTTTTTTTTTTTTTTTTTTTTTTTTTTTTTTTTTTTTTTTTTTTTTTTTTTTTTTTTTTTTTTTTTTTTTTTTTTTTTTTTTTTTTTTTTTTTTTTTTTTTTTTTTTTAATCTTGATTGTGCAGATATGCCTTCTCAAAGTTATTGAAGGTTATGTGCGAGCGGCAGGAACAATGAGAAGAGACTTTTTTTTTACGTCAACAATTTTCATCTCAACCGTTATCTTAATTCTTACGTAAATGCGCCTGTTACAACATACTTGCATCGTCGCTTTAAAAATCATATGACGCATCACCGGTACTGATAACCTTCCGATAGTTATTCGGTCGTTATCAAGAGGTCGCGAAACACATCGACCGGTAATATCAAGCGTCGATACCCATAAAGTAGTAGTTATCCTTATCAGTTGAATATGGAGGTACAGGTCTTTAACATATTCAGTCATTGCGTTCTAGATCGTGGTCACGTTGCATAAAAATATAACTTGACGCCAATGGAGAAGCGGGGTGAGGGGGTTCTAATACCCCTTCCCTTCTTTTTCCCATAAGCCACAAAAAAATTAAAATCATATAAAAAGATTAAATATATTTTGGCTAGTATAATATTCAAAGTTTTGTTACGAAAAACTGCTAAAGAAACACTATTTTGCACCTTGAAATCCAAATCTTCCTGAGGGAGGTCTCTCTAACCCCCACTATAAAGGTTAAACCCCCCTCTTACACAAATCCTGGCTACGCCACTGCTTGCGACCGGAACTTCTCCACGCCTTGGACGATATCTAGGCATAGTTGTCTTTAGAAGGAGGCTGCGGCCTTCTGTTAGGCAACCCTGCGATGAAGGGCATTTTAATAGCGCTTTAATGGCATTCTCGGATTCGCAGGTATGTAGAACAGACTTACGAATCAGGGAAAGTCACTGCCGCTGGGGTGGCCAAAGCGCTTTCAAAATTACCCTCCTTGGCGGGGTTGCAATACATCTGACTACGGCTTTCTACTACGTACGGTTGAGGCCTCGCTCTTTAGTTTTGCAGTCGTTTCGAAATTTTTTTTTAACGCAAATTATTACGTGTATCAAAAATTCATTCTTATGGTTTTAAGACTTATATAACATCGTTTGTATCTGAGTTTTTCTGTTACAATACAGCAAACAGATTTTTAGATTTTTGCCCCTGAATTATCACATATTTTGTTGTCAAAATAAGCCAACATGAAGCAAAATAATTTTTGTTAGCAAACGGTACATTATTTGAAAAGAAACGCTCTGGTAATATTGTATGTTGCATTAAAATGTATTTGGTTAAAAACGTATTTAAGTTATTTGCAATTGTTTCAAATAAATGAAAGATCACGGTCTTAAGATTCAGATCGTACATAGTGTGCAACATGATTCACTGAAATATGTGTACGTATTTAATCATTAATGGTTGAAACTGACACCAGTGCTGTTCTCGCTGAAATATTTCACCATTGCAACACTTGCCCGCTTATTAAGGTGGCCGCCTGCCCAGGCCGCCGAGTGGTGTTCAGAGCTTCGGTTGTTACCAGATTGTTCTAAAACGTTCACCGAAAATGAGATATGTCTACTTAGGAATATAATTTCAGGAACGTTGTCCGTGCGTACGGTATATCTATTACAAGTTCACCGCTCTTTATTAAAGTGTGTTTTCTAGGGACCGGAAATGTCTTTGCGGTCTGTTTTAGATGTGTAAATCTCGGCGCAGAAACTTTAAAATGGTAATGACGTAAAATTCACCGTAACTTAAATATAACGTCATGAAACTATAGGGTCACTACTGGAAGTCTCATACAGGCGCATTGTCGGCGAGAAGGCTACATGTCAGTTCAGAGACTTGCGCCTAGAGGGTAGGCTGAACGTGAGACGTGATACGCGTGCACTTCCAGCCGTTCACCCAAACGGCCACCTTAATAAATGTTACAGTATCTTTTTTTTTTTTTTTTTTTTTTAATATGTTCGCAAGAAAGAGCCTCATTTGAATCAAAATGATCAGAATTTGGTAATGATTAAAGCCGTCGAGTTATTTTCACATTTATTTGTACACATGGCACGTTGCAAAGTTTTACTGTCACAGAAAACATATACGAATTTTGTTTTCAGAACCGAATATTAGATGTTGAAATATTAAAATATCCGTAAATCGTTCCTAAGCGGGGCTTAAGTCGGTTATTTTATAAACGTGACTAGTAATACAGAAACCATAGCACACGTAGGCTGATAAAGCGACCGACAAAGACGAATTCGTGCGAAGACAGTGCAGACGAATGGCGAGACGAAGACTTGAAGATATGGACAATACAATGAAGTGACACACACGAACATTGCAGGTATTTTGGTGCTAGTTATGGCGTTTCTGAATCTTATTGTTTCCCATCTTTCAAATGTACATGTATTATATTTACCAAATTTTTTAAATAGTTAGTTCTGTATCTAGGTTGCAAAAAATCCCATTTATAGATTGATTAAATCCTTTGAGGATAATTTTTTCACCTTCAGACAATTTAACTGGAACTAAAATTACCTTAGAGTTGTAAATCATTCACTTGTCCAGTTAGTGAGACAGCCGAAATATTGTGCAATTCAACAGTTACGTTTAGTTTTATCGTAAACAAAATGAATATTTAGTACATTTTTGACAGTTATTTTAGTATAATCATATATAATAACCGTGCTCTAGGAATACGCAATGGTTCCTTATCCAATCAACAATACTGAAGCAGCAATTCAGCCAAACATCTTCTAGTTATATACTTATGAAATCACTCATGAACATCTTTGGCACTGTTTTGATCTTAATATAATGAAAAATTATTATTGAAATATTGACATCGACTTTATTTTGTGTGTGATTATGGTTTCTATCATTACATAAAAATAGCCAACCTTTTCTTTTCCACTATAGAATTGCAGGGGTTTAGGTGCATTAGTGCCTAGTTAACGGTTTTTATCAATTTGACAGTGCTAATTGATAGAAGAACGTCGATATAATTCGTAATTTTAGTGATAAAATGTACTGACAAAAAATATAAGCTAATCGCTATTTTTTTATTATAAGTTAACGCAAAAACGCAGTAACGCTTAGCAACGACTACAGTAACCACAGTTTGAGACAAGCAGAAAATAAAGGCCTTTTGTATAGAAAATCAGCGAAATCTGTGATACAATAAAAAAGAAAAAAATTACCTCTAGCAAATATTTTCATTTGGGTAAATAGCGGCATTCCTCCTAATTACAATGATGCCAAGTTTATGTGCGAACAGTAGACTCGCAGTGGTGAATGTTGGCGGTAACATATGCGCATTCCCTTCTACTATACCTAGAGCTGCCTTGGCGAGGTGTCAATCATTGCTCGCTGCACGGCAGTACAAATGTACTTGGCTTGGAATGATTTCGAAAAACCCGAAATCAGGATGGCTAGATTGGGAATCGAACCCTAGTCCTTCCGTACGCAATAAAATTAATTGTAAAAAAAATATTTAAATGATAGACGTAAAAATGGAGATGTTAAGTTTGGCTTAGAGCTTTGCCATGCGTCTGTGTCATTACAATATTGAACTGTAACTAACGCATTATCATATTCATGTTTTAAATGCCACTTCACTTCAGACGCAATCATAGTTTCTTGAAATCTTAAAACAGTTTTGTTTAACACAATTTTTAACGGTTTTACTATGGTATAAACGATATACTAGGCAAGTGTCACCAGCGGCACGTTTGCAAGTATATTATTTTGAAATACTTCTCCTCACTGCAGTGAAATATTTCAAATTACGTTTTACGTTGTTGAGCAAGGTTTTTTTTTCTGTCCATTTTGATTTTTTTTTCTGGGAAACATCTTCCATTTTATTTACGTAAATAATAGGTTTTTTAACGTGTTTATTTTTGTATAATATTTTTGTGAAAATATTGTCCAATTACACTTTTTTTTTCCATTTGGTTAACTTCACTAGATTCAACCATGAGTAAAGTATCGTAGAAAAGCGTGAGAAAATGTCTGAATTGTTATTCGCACTTTCTGAAACGATAGTTGTAATTTACAGTACGCTGTTTTTCTTCTATTATTATTATTATTATTATTATTATTATTATTATTATTATTATTATTATTATTATTTTGTATAGGGTGGGTTTGGAAAATTTTCACCAGCCACAATTTGGACGTCACAGATTCAATAACTACCATCAATCTTGTTTTTCCTGCCCATCCATCAATCGTGTGATCCTTATCTTTACGGATGACTATTCGTGCCATCGCAGTTTTGAATAAAGAACCTGAGTTGGATAACCTGCATCGTTTACAGAGTTGTGGGGAGTGTATTTTTGTATTACTACAGTATAAAGCAAAATACAATCAGGGGTTGTATAAAAATTCTCGCAGCAACTATCGAGTTATGTAGTAGTAGTTTCGTAGGAAGGCCATTGTTACCATCCAGTTTAACAGTATTTAGTAGTATCTTTAAATCCGAATACGTTAGTTATTACCATTTAATAATTAGATTTTGGTTTACACTTATTGTACAGTAACGAAGTTAAATTAAAAGACAATCTTATTGCTATGTTCATTCTTTATAGAACGATGATCAAGTTTTGTAAATTCAGTTTTCTGCATTTTAAAACTGTTTTGTAGCTTGATGTTTTGTTGACCTTTCTCCCCACATTCCTTCTCCTTAGCCCTGTGTTAGTTTGGGAGGTTTAAAAAAACGTATTTTTAATTTTGAGTATTATAATTTTTAATTTCTTAAAGTTGTGAGACATCGGCGGCACTACTTTTCCCGAACTAAAACGCTATTCAAATTTTTCTTGTATTAAGCTGTGCAGCTGTTGTGCTTGGAATTTTTTTTTCTTTTAAATCTTCCTCTCTCCAGTTTTTGGTAGAGACGCTTAAGAAGTTCCTGTTTTTTGTTCTCCATGTACTTTGGCACTCGGTCTGGTTGTAGAAAGTCTGCCCGACTAGTGTCGAGTTAGCGGCTTTCTCAGAAGTGAGCTTCGGTACACCTTGATACGCCCACATTATAATAAAACTTGTATCTCTCGTTTTGGTTCCTCAGATGAAGTCATATTCAAAAGTAACTTAGGATGATGCATCAGCTTTTGTGCAGACATTACTTATATTTTTATCATAAGCCGCATAATAAGGGATTTACTGGCTTTGCCACTTTATGAGCATTACAGTTTATGAATGTGTGCACATTTATGAATTTAATAGGTAACAAGTATTATTGGCTTTCATTAGGAAATAAATTATTGTTATGATAAATTTTATTTTATCTTAAGTGTTGCATAATTATGCGTTACTTATTTAGATAATGTGCGTAGTTCAAGGTAGAATGTAGTTAGATAGGTCCATATTGACAAATTTTCAAATAAATATTCGTAAAATATGAAATGCGAAATAAATAAATAATGTAGCCATAATGAGTGATACGGGTTTTAAAGTCCATATGATATTTGCTGATGGTAAATAAATGACTGAAATCAAAGTTGTTTCACTTATGTTTTAATAGGTACGAAATAAATTTTCCATTTTAATGTTTTGAACGACAAGGGCATTACTAGCTAAATTTAGTTACTTGGATTAATAATAACAGTAATTTTAAAAATTATCCTGACAAATATTGTTTGTGCACGATCTTTCCGAGCTTGCTTGTCTAACAATAACATTCACGCTTTAGAATAGGAATTTGTATTTATTTAGATGTACCATATAACTTTTTTATTGATACACTGTGACGATGCGGCTCCTCGCGCTGTGTTAAACGCGAACTGTGACGAGTAGTCGCCCCTTGCCAGCCCCTCAGGTGGGCATGGGTCGGCAAAACGTAACAGTCGCTAGCCGCGGCGCCCGCGAAGGAGACGATCAAACTTAGATTTTTTAAATGGTGACTCTGAGCATGTAACTACCAGGACCGTGAATTAGGCTAACGGACAAAAGCACCAGAATATCTCTAAGCCTACACGAAGACAAACATATCTGAGTACACCTTGTATTACACTTGCCAACACCTTATTAACTCCCAATTTCTAGATTGGTTGCTTCCTTTACGTGATGTCGACAAAAACTAAGCTACGATTAGCAAGAAACCTTAGTATCGTTTTACAGTCATTACTATATCATCAAGGCCTTTACTGAAACAGTCCGGTGGTCAGGATTTCCATTTTTTAATTTTTAAACAAGTGGGATCGTCCAACTTAACGATAATTTCACCACGCAGCTCACACCCAATCAAATGGGACACCTGAGTGTTGGGCGAAGAGGAAAGTACTTTAATATTTTTCCGCTACCACTCCCGCAGTCGGACTTCCAGTTCCGATCGTCGCGTACCTCACCCACTGCCAAGGCTTGACCCACTGCTACTCCTTGCGGCGGTATCTGCAAGCCACGTTAGTGGGCACCACGCCGTCCACGTTCTGCTAGACGGGGTACCTCCTGGACGTGGGTCCCGGGGCTCATCGGTGGCGATAGTGACGTGAACGTCCTCCAGGACGTAACGACGTCTTCCTTTCTTCCCTCAGGAGTCAGTCCAAGTTCACACCCTCGCCATCTACCTTACGTCGGGCATGAAAAGCATGAACAATCCAGGTGTTTTGAAAACACTAGGTACACTAGCTGGCTTTCACTCAAACCAAGTCAGCAATACACCTGCTGAGCTCGCCCCGCTTCTGCCATGTATTGATGCAGTGGAACTGTAAGGCATTTAATACGCCGCCGGGGGAGGGGGCACACGTCGCCGTCGCCACGACGGCTCTCTTCAACCCGCCAACAGTCACTCCCCCTGGATGTACCTCGACTGTCCCGAGCAAAGTAGTTCGCCAGCTCGTCGTCTTCCTCCACGAGTCCGCTGTATCTGTCGACCTGACCAGTTCCGCCGACCACCACAAACACTCGTTTTGAAACCCTTTGTAAATTTCAACCTTATTAAACCATATTAAATACAATGACAGAATTAAATACCCTACACAAAACTTAAGCGTGACGACACAAACGCCACAACACATTTTGTAGGAAAATAATGTATTCATAAATTATATACGAAACATCCTTTTTAAATTTAAACCATATTTCACTCAACTAGTACCAATTTACAAAGAATTAAAAACATATTCTTTAGTAAGGTTAAAAAAATTACTAACAAAAAGCTATGATTAGTGACAACATTTACTAAACGTTCAACAGTAGCAATTGTTTGCCTTTAATCTCGGTAAATTTTTGGTACCACAATATTATTTTCGTTCAAATTGTGGGTTTGTGTGTTACTGGGATAAGGTGGTTATTAAATCTCTCACTCATCGTTTCATCAAAAATTTCTCTGTGTTTTAATGCATTTTTTTAAACTAAAAGTTTGAATACGGGTCCCGTTAAAATTGGAAAAGAAAGCATTAGTGCCGAACAGTTTCGTTTGAATAACACTGCTAGTTTTATCTCATTTGGCATTTTTGATGCAGTATGATGTAGGATAAAGATAGGAAAGTTATAGTTAATACAGAAAAAGTTAATCTTATAACTTATTTTTAAAATATTCAGTTTTTCCTGATGTTCGCCATACAGTCGGTTTGGGCAACACCTTTTGAGTCGGGAATCGCACACAATACGCTACTTGTGCAACCTTGCTAATGCTCCATTAAATGTAGTATATACTCGCAAATGTCGCTTAGCTGCACAATACTAATGTTCTTATGATGCATATATGTGTTGTACTCTTTTTGTATAGTTCGTCCACGCACTCTATTATTGTTTCCAATGGATACTAAATAGTTGCGAATAGTACTTTCTTTTTTGTGTGCTTCTGAATACACCCTTTTTAAAATACGTTTTCAGTGTTTCTTATCAAACTTAAAAGTCTATCTATTTACGAGGTTGTTAAAATTTTTAGGAAACCATTAAAGAATCTTATGTTGTTAAAAAACTGTACGTGGCAACGTTGTATCAACTGTGTAGATGATAGTTTTCTATTTAAAAGCCGCCGATTTAAAAAAAATGACAGTGAGGAGTTGTAATTTTAACGAGAGATAAAATTATATTGCGTTTAATTAAAACACCGGTTGCTAGTGAAGTAATGGAATCGCAGTGAAGTTATTTAAGTTATTTTAACGTTATTTTGGATGTAACAGTAAATGCTGGGATGGTTATCGATAGTTTCCTTCTCTTTAATTAAACGTCACATGTACGAGTTTTACGTCCATTTCGTCGAACAATTTACAAGCGTGAAACAGTTTTATTGCGCTGTCCTATATACTTTCAATGCGGATCTGACAATTTAGAGAGTTGTGCGATAAATACATATCTGATAATGTTGGGAGTTGTACGATTAAAGTGACATGGTGCGGGAGTGTGATAAACCTGTGGATTAACATGTAGAATATCGGCGAACACGAGATGCGTTTCAAGCTACGACAGCCAGCACCATGTTGGAACTCGTTGACTGACATAACAACAAAATCAACTTGTTGGCTGACCATAACAACAAAATCAGTGCTTCATCCGCCCAAAAACTATTATGCAACACACAATGCTCATATTGTTGCTCTTTATTAAAAATATCGATCATGAAATTCTACTGTTGAAAGAGAAGTCAGCCGATGTACTATACAATGGTAAGCATGCTTTAAAATATAACATAAGTTTAAATTTGTTCAACATCGAATAGCCGAGTCACGTAAATCCCTGCTGTATGTTAACATAGTTTTTGTACGTAACGATTCCGTATTAAAAGTATGTAGGGCAGCACAATAAAATTAATTCACTCTTTTACACACGGTTCGACAAATTGAACATAGGCCTATATCTCGCCCACATGACATTTAATCAGGGGTTTGGAACTCTGGATAACCGTTATACCAGCATGTCGTTAAGATAACTTAAATATCTTGACTGCAGTTCCATTACTTCTTGAGCAACAGGTCTTTTAATTAAATGTACTAGAATTGTAACTCTCATTTTATCCAAGACTGGTATTTTCACTCAATTTTATAAAATAGTTTTGTAGTTAAAACATGTGGGATTGACTGTCAGAAGAGGCAAATCGCCTAGTTGATGCAGAATATGCGACTAGTTAAATTGAGAACTTTTAATTTTCTCGAAATTGATTTACCACTATTGCAGTTATTTGAGGAAACACGCTATCTCGTTTCTAATGTGATTTCGTGACATGTTAAAGTGTACAATACTGAAGAGATTAAATTTCATTAACTAAAAGTGATAAAATTCATTGTTTAAATATTAATTTCGTCTAAGATAAATTCAGTAAAAACATTCTAATAAATTCTTATTGAAATTACTTTGATGTGATTCAAATTGGTTGACGTTGCATTTATAAGAGTGCAAAGATAATAATATAATATGAAGCTGCGTCGAGTATGTCGTCAAGCTTTAACAGTAAGTAAACGAACGTTCGAAGTAGCGTAGCAAATAACTGTACTTAAATTTTATTGACAAACGCTGATAGATGTCTATTGTGTTATTACTTAAATAGTTCAGTGGTAAAAGCAAATTAAACAAAATCGTAACTTATTAATGATAGGCTAATGCAGTATTAATTTTCTTGTCCCTTAAATTCACACGAGTTCGACTGTTTGGGTTCTACGTCCACAAATACACTAGACATAAATTTGCAAAAAAAAAAAAATTACACTGATTGTGAAAAACGCAGTCGTAAAATATTACAAAGCAAGTTATTTTTAGGTCAACCCATAAATAATATATTCACTTAAGACTCTATGTGACGGTTTTTTTAAAAGCACTCAAATTTGAGAGCCTTAACTGTATGGAAAAATGTAATTCTTTAAACGTCTAAAATTTGATTTTATCTACATTAGTTGTGCATCGCAACGTGGTAAGGTGATTAGTTCTAGCATCTCGACATTTTGGACGAAGTCAGACAGGGATTCCTGGTTGAAGTTCGCCTTGAGCTTGTAACTTCTTGGCAAGAATATTGTATATATCTTTTGTAATATATTTTAAATCATGTAACACTGCATTGAGGTTGGTATTAAGCTTTAAACGTTCGAAGCTTCAGGGGATTTTCATTTTGGCAGGGTGACGTACACCATGGTATAAGATTTTCTCTGGGCAGCCAATTTTACTTCATTATTTTCATCCTGCAGCTGCACTATAGTACAGTGTATACAGGCTGGCTGAAACGATGCATACATCCCGCGCGTAGGACATTGGGATGAAATTAATGCCAACCTCATATCAATATCTTGTCCGTGCTTAGAAGCCGGGATAAGCCTCGCCTGTCCGTACTGTAATTCAATGACTATCTTCCCATGAGCCATAGATATTAATTGTATGCATTCTTAAACGATGCATGAGGACACTTGCATCAGACTGACAACAAACGCGACGTTACAGTTAATACATACTTGATGACTCGCTTTGCATTGCATGTATGTGTATGGCAGGTTGAAGTATTAATTGTGTGAAATCTTTTTCATGGAAGGGGGAGGAGGTGTAGGAGAGGGGGGAGGAGGGCTATCGTGATACGTTATCAATTCTTGGTTAGTCTTCGTGTAAAATTGTGTCCAATGCTTCAGCTGATGTATGCTAACATCATTGTAAAAATAATACCTTTTACCTTATATTTATTCTTATTATAATAGATTGAATTTTAGAGTAATATTAAAATTATACGTAATCCTGTTCCGTATACGTTGTCGAAATCGTCTGAGCGGAGCTAAGTATGAGGTTTTTCCCCCGAAATAGAGTAACTGTAAACATTTCATAATTTTGATACAGTAGAACTTAGTTTATTGGACGGTGCCGGATAATATAAACTTATTTTGTATATTCTCCTCGTTTCCCCAAGACTACCAATACATTCAAACCATTTTCAGTACAGCATAAGTTTATGCAGACTTTAATTGCTGCACTGAAAGAAAACATAAAAATTCCCTTGATGTTGCCACAATGTGTATTTTTATAAAAATATTTCAAATATTTCATTTTCACAGCTTGGCTTGATGGTAAATAAAAGCTGAAGGTTTAGCGGGTGGTGGATATACCGAATAATCGAGGTTTTGTTGCATGTGCCGTATAATCGAGGTTTTGTTGCATGTGCCGTATAATCGAGGTTTTGTTGCATGTGCCGTATAATCGAGGTTTTGTTGCATGTGCCGTATAATCGAGGTTTTGTTGCATGTGCCGTATAATCGAGGTT
>PNEQ01004640.1:71426-96013 GCA_003012365.1 Medauroidea extradentata
TTGCATATGCCGTATAATCGAGGTTGTGTTGCATTTACCTAATAATCGAGGTTATGTTGCATTTAACTAATAATCGAGGTTATGTTGCATTTACCGAATAATCTGGTTGTGTTGCGTTTTCCGAATAATAGAAGTTATACTGTATTTACGTCGAGACGTGGGCGAGCCGCGCCTCTAGCCCCGTCTGCGTCGAGTTGTGACCTTGAGAATTGCAGAACCAACGCTGCCAGGAGTAGTAGGCAGCACAGGTGCCGCTGGACTATTTATACCGCAGCGCCATTTCTCAGCCGTGAGAAAATAGTCTGCCCGCGGTACTTGGAACAGCTGTTTCTGTTTCCTACACTCCGAAGTTCGTCTGCTTCCAAAGTCCGCCCTCCATTCTAAATACACACACATGAGCGTTTTGTGTGTGCCCGCCAAGCACCATTATGTCAGTAGGTATACATTTACACGTGTTACATCGTTTACATTATCATGGCGAAGGTTATCTTGCAGGATTTTCTTTCCCGCTTGATGAAATCTCGGGCGTATTTTGAAGAAATCGTTGCAGACGTCTTCAGTCATGTACATATGGAATGTTTTTTTTTTCTTTATTTCATGTGTCTGTGTGCATCTGATTTGCTCATCTCTAGTTTAACTAACTTACGTGACGTAATTCACATGCATCCATAGTTTTTCATTCTTAAAAAAAAATGTATTACCGTGTGTTGCTATTTATTTTACTTGTAGAATGCCTACCTAAACAAAACTGTTCAGTCTTTCGCCGTATTTCTTAACTTCCGTAAATCAAAGTTCGTATCGTGGATATGCTTCTTTCATTACATAAGTTGACATACAGTTTGTTAGCCACCGCTTTTTTTTTTTGTTAATGAAATCTAGCAGGGATTAAAGTTTGTAGCATAGTTAAAAAAAATTAATATAATGACCGTGCTGAAACTTCTGAAGAGGGTATTCGTCGTACCCATCCGAAGCAGAGAACCTTATGCTTTATTTTAAGAAGCACATTATTAAATTTGTCCCCCACCACTCGTGTTGAGTTTCCATTTACTTTTCTTAACCTTATTTTCACTTCACTTACTAAAAATTTCATATCATAGCGCTTTATTTTAATATCGACCAAGTCACCAAGTCCTTCGTTTTTGGTTACCAATTACGCATTACCAAGTGACTCTTAAACGTGAGAAAATTTTTTTAAAGTTGATCGCGTTATTGTCAGATGTAATGGATTTGTGAGTTTATCGGAAGGTAGTGTAATTAACCATAATATAATGAATTAAGTATATAGGTCGTAATTTTAAGTAAAATAAAATAATATTGCTGTATTTTTTTAACATTTCGGACCACTATCTATGACTTACTACTTATATTGTCTGTTGCTATATACAAGTATGTATTTACGCATTCAAATGCCACTTCGTGATACAATGTTCATCCGTATAGACCGTAATGATTCGTTTCTCTCTCTCTCTCTCTCTCTCTCTCTCTCTCTCTCTCTCTTTCTGTCTGTCTTAGAAGACCCACAAATCTCTTCCTCGCCCCTATGTGCCGTTCACCACACGCTATCACTCCCTTAATTTTATTCCTGGCCTTCTGCTGAATCTTATCCTCTTATGCCGCAGTCGCTGGTCACCACTGACGTCATTTGCTGCTCTTCTCGCGCACTCGTAGATCCCTCAGCACTCACATTCGAAACTCCAGTATACAAAGTACTCGAACTCGGGGAAAATCTTCCTTATATAGTCGAGGCAATTGCTAGAATGTAGCCTACCTCTAGCGAAAAGGTCAAGTAGGACCGAAGTCGAACACTCTGAAAGTAAACAAGCCATCGTTGTTTGCAGGTAGTATGAAATTTTATAAACATATTATGCTGCGGTCAGCCACCCGGGTAGATAGTAAATAGATAGCCTGTTATCAGCAGAAGTAGCGTTGTATTCTAAATAGCGTCAAAGTTATGGTGGGGTGCACAAGTGTGCCGCTGATCGGCGCATGTAATGCTGACGTTTTGTGCTTTATTTAATTTTTCTGTCAAACGTCTTGCGATGGCAATACATTTTTATTTGGGGGAGGCTGATTTAAAGTCCAAAGCATATTTCTATATTTCGAATCCGGTTAGTATTTCGCTAGATACAGCAGTCGTCGAAAAAAAAATAATTCGTTTGCAGTAATTTTGAGGGGCTATTTGACAGTAACGCAGCACCCGCTGTTTTCAGTAAATAAATGATGAGTCTTAAGTGGGGACCTGCAAAATTCGCGTTATTATTTGACGACTGTATAGGTTTCATTGCCCTGTACATGCCGGAACAAAATCTGCAGAAATGATGGTATATCTCGCGGGAGAACTTGACTGTTTGCTGGGTTTCAACCCACATTCAACTTACCAGCTGATTACTGGCTTTCGCTTGTACGTGTGAGCCAATAAGAATATCGCTATCGTAATATTTGATGGATGTTATTGGTCTGCAGACATCTGTGTTGTGTCAGACGTGCATCAGCCAGTCATACAGACTGCAAGAAACTATAGTGTTTTCAAAGTTATGTTGGGACAAAACATTTTCGCGATATACCATCATCTCGAACAATCTGTGATTGCAGTGGCTACGAGACACTGTGACGTCAGTCATGTATGTATGTGTGTGACATCTTTACAGGAAGTTGACCACTCTACAGTGAAGCTTCTCATTATTGGCGCATAAAGGGCGCGGTATTGTCGGCCAACGGAAGACGTCGAACGAGTCTATAGTCTGCTGGTAGAAAATAACGTGAGTTTTGCACATCTGTACAGATCAGGTTTTTTTCCTTCCGTTTATACAGAGTTGCGACTGTGTAATTGTATGCAGGCCGCGGGGCGGTGTTGAGTTGACGTCGCGCAGTCCGCCGAGGTCGGGGGGTCGCCACGCGCTCCGCCGCTGAAGGCCGCTTTCTCGCTCCACCTGGCCGCCAAGTCAAATGTCACCGGCGCGCAGTGGTCCGCGTGCCAGGGAGGCTGCGACAAGCACGACCGCCCACTAAGACCATCAAACTTTCCTCTCTGGCCATCAAGGTCTGCCTGCAGTGGTGGGCGGATCCTGAGTCTGGGTCGTCTCGAAGAAGGGGTTTTGGAACCGTGTTGGGACTTACGGCCCTGGTGAAAAATTTGCGCGGTAAATCTCTTCAGGTCGTCCGTTCTTAATACTTACTACCGTCATCTTGTTTCATAGCCATAATGGTAGGTTGATTCTTCTACAGGCTACGAAAACTATCGAATCTCATATCGACGCATTTGGCAAGGGACAATTCCCGCCGCTAGTAGGCTCTGGTATCGGTGATTCGTCAAATGTTTACTCACACTAATAGAGAGAACTTCGAGTGCAAACTGAGCAGTGCTGAAAAACGAAGTTCTTTCCGTAAAAAGCCGGATGTACACGGCTGGCGTAACCGTGCGAGTGGACTGTCGAGTACGTACTCGCCATCATGTGTCGGACAGTGTGAACAGACGTGCAAGTAGCATTCGGCCGAGTGCACATGCGAGCCGTGTGGTTTCAGTGGAGACCCAGCTGCTCGAACATTCTCACGAACCTTGGCGTGCCCCTCCATTGCACGTGAGTCACTGTGTAAACGGTCAGTCGAGTGTATTGGGCTAGTTGAGAGAGACGAGTTTATACATGCTTCGTAGCCAGTTGAATGAAGGTTTGTGTTTTGTCACGTGTAGTGTTTGAAAGGAAGTTCACGTAGAATGTAACATTGAAATTGGTTGAACTGTGCCGAGTATGAATGTCTATGGAACATGGGCTCCCCACACTACAAAACATAACAGGATGAGAAAATACCATTGAAACCATAATAAACTAAATTGGTTTAGCAGGGCTTGGAATGAGTGAAGTTAGGAACGAAATTGACAATATTCGTATTTCCTTATTACATTCTTCGTCTATAATTCAGCGACTTCTTTTAATAACAATAAATTTTTATAGTCTGACCACCTGGCCCCGTGGTTAGAGCTCCTGGCTGCTGAGCCAAGGGTCCCGGGTTCGATTACCGCCGCGGAGGTCTGGGTTCAGGACTGGGTGTTGTGTTGTCATCATACTGCCGAAGGCAGTGGCCAACCACCGCAGAATCACCTCGTCTAGTCTTTATCCGGAGGTCGTCGTAGTTTCAATCACCCGGCGCCCTCCGTGGTTATAAATCTACCTTCGGGCAAAATACCCATCATCATACATTTTTAAAGCAGTCCACACGTATATTCTGAGCCATTTTCTCCTGTAGCAAGTCAAGGAAACTCGTACACTTCATTTGTAGTGCCAGTATAAATATTTGACCCCTTGCCAGTACACTGCTCAACATGGACGATACTCGAATAACCTCAAGCTGTATATGTTAATAAATGCAGAAATGAGGGGTCCTATAAAATTTTTTTGTAACCTGACTACTAATGTTTGTATAAATAATTTTGAACTCTTCAAATAACTTAAGAGGGCGTGGTACATAGTTCACCACTAAAAGCATTAATATATAACTGTAGGTTTCTTGAAGCCAATTTGCAAAAATTAAACAATACCAATCCTAGACAGTAGTTCTAGACAACGTCTTAAACAAAATTGTTTTCAGTGTTACGAACTTCTGAGGCACAATCTCTGACACCGGAACCTCGTGCATTTAACTGCGGCGCAAGTGATCACGCGTAACGAATTAGTAATTCTGCATAAATATTTACTCATAAAGTTGGCAAATACCACTACCTAGGATTGTCATTGAGTATTTTATCCATATTGGCTTCGTAAAAAGCGTAGAAATAAATTAATGTTTTCGGCGTTCGCACTGTTAAAATGTTCGTACTAAATGAACAGACGTAACCTTGAACATGTGTGGTCCTTTTCCAATACGTGTGTATTTGAGTTCAACTTTATGTCCAATTTCTACGTGTTGTCTATTAGCTCGGTGGATAAGCTTGCGCCACCTGACATAGTATATGTGGGTTCGTGTTTCAAATCTCCTGGACTATTGTGATTTTCAATAACCAGCTCGTACAGAAGGAAAGGTGGCTGTAGTTCCAGAGGTTATACAGTTTCAAATAAAATAATCCATGTTTCCTCCTTCCTCTTTCGCCCAATTTGTTTGTGCTTGCGTAGTGTTTTGTGTGCATTTTGCGTATTCGCCAACTTCATATCACTAAATAAATGCTGTTACTTGCAATACTGTTGAATTTTTGGTTATAGCACAAACTTTTCAATTATTTATTTTGTTTACGCTTATGTTCAGCGAAATGGTACGTGCAAGAATTAATTCGTCTGAACATGTCTATAAACGTGTACGTTTAAGTTGTACGTTAGATGTTGCGCATGGAAAACAAGTTAGATTATACGATTTTTAGTTATAGCGATTTCGGAATCAGTTAAGGTTGTGTCTGGCGTAAGCGTGTGCGATGCTTTAACGTGTATGTATATAAAATATTTTAGCTCAGAAGCTACCTTAATTATCATTACCGTTTTAACTGATTAAGGAAAAGGATGACTGTTAATAAATCAAATTAAATAATAGGCTACTTTAGTATGAACCAGATTCTTTGCGATTAGATTTTTACGAATTTCCAATTGGAAATCGCTTAGAAAGTTTATCCTTGAAAATAAGTTGTTTATGGCGTCTGCATTTTTTTTAAATCCCAAGTGTTAACTGCTTTAGAACTTTTTTTCTTTTACACCGTACCATGTAAATTGTATTTATGTGACGCGCGGAAAATACAACATGCAACGTTGCTTAGAAAATAATTAATAAATAAACATGGTTTTCCTTTGAAGCAATGTATGGTTTCATTAGCTAGTTTCCATATTCTGTAGAGTTGTTTTATGCATTCCTCCAAAGTTAAGTGAAGAACAGGACACGCGATATTTGCGAAAGCAACAACCAGATCGTTCATTCCCTGCGTAAATAAAAGTAAATATGTCCACTCTCGTCGTTGGTTGTACAGTATTACCTTGCATGTAGAATCCCGACAAGAATTTTATTTACGATACCAGTGGCCTATTCCACCGACAAAACTACAAACTTTTAATTTTTCGCTTTGAATTCAGGCTACTTGAAAAGTGTAAATAAAATCTTTCACTCTTTACATTTAATCTCTTGGCTTTTTGCTAGCCAGTATGCAAAGTTTGCGTGCTACTGTTATTACTTGTTTATTTACGTGGTCTGTTTATTTATGTTGCCGGTTTTTAATGTGTAGGTTAATTAAAAGGAATCCCGGATTAGCAGGGAGGAGGAGAAGCTGTTTTGAAAAGATTAAAGAGGAAAATTGTTCAGGACTCGCAACAGAAACAAAGAGAGGATTAATAGAATGGAGTTAAGTCCTTTTAAAAATATAACTCCGATTTGCGGGACTGAAAGTACACATTTGCTAGTAACCAGTGTATGCAAGAGGCCAGTATCGTCATTTAAAACGTTGCCTAGGATTCCCAGTGTTCTTAGGGACAAATTCGGAGATATTTGTCTTCCTAAATTACATCGTGTAGTGCTGCGCCATTCTTCCTCACTTCTATATGTTACATGCAAGTGTCAGAATATTTATGTACCACTTACCCAGCACAGTTAACAATTCCACAATTCCATTGTTTTCAATTTTCTTTTCATGATTTTTTTAACGAATATAACATGAAACCAACTACGGTACAGTAATACCAATAATGATGTAACTACACTGACAGTATTCAGTTTGCACCACTTCTGAAATCTTGGCAAGATCTTATAAATATATTTTACAAAGCACGCCGGTACATAAATTTGTTAGTTTGTGCTAAGTTATTGCACATTTTACTTTCAGATAACTGCATAACACAATAAAAAAAATAAAAAGCTGCAAAGTCAGTTGGTGGAGTAGTCCTCAGAAGGTAGTTCGGCATCGTACAAGTTTTTCTTGTTTTGCGTCGCGTTGTGAACTCTGACTTATTACACAGTATAAGCTCCTCGATCGCATGTTAGCTCATTTGATATCGGTCGTTTTTTTATACTGTAAGCGCAGAGATAACTGGCCAGTAAATATCTTTTTAAGAACGGTAATTGAACGTCATCCAGCTCAACAACGAAAGAGAACTGATCGCTCATTAGTCACAGCCCTCAGTAAAAATATTGACGTCTTCAACTCCTGAGGAATTAGTTGGTTATGTCCTTAGCAATATATTTTTGGCGTCAAGTTACATGATAGTCTATATAGAAAATAGAAATTTTAATGCTGTGCATAGTAACCGGAAATGTACGTCACAAAAGGCTATGTCCCAACAATTGGGAATTGCCAAGTTAAGGTCGCGGTCTACCGCAATTTTCATAATCATTATTTTATTTTTTATTTGTACCATATATTTTTTCTTATTTTAGACAAAAATGTGACTAAATTTGGCTCTTATGAAATTTTTTTATCTCTCACAGTTTTCGCGTAATGGCTTGTTAAAGTCATAGTTTGCATGTTTCCGTCTAAACGACTACACTAAAACCAACTGATATACCAAACTCAAAAAAAAAAAAAATCACAGTGGATAAAGACATTGCAGGCTACAATAACATGCTCATAAATATAAAGAATAAAAATTATTTGTATTTTTAAAAAAAATATTGAATTTTTAAAATTATTGTTTTCAGTTTCAGCAATTTTTTAAATTCAAATAATTTGTATTCTTAATTTTTATGAGCATGGCATTGTAGCCCGTAATGTCTTTATCCACTGTGATTTTTTTGAGTTTGGTATATTAGTTGGTTTTAGTGTAGTAGTTAAAACGGATACTTGCTAAATAAGACTTTAACAAGCCATTACGCGAAAACTATGAGAGATAAAAAAAATTTCATAAGAGCCAAATTTAGTCACATTTTGTGTCTAAAAGAAAAAAATCTGGTACGAATAAAAAAAAATGATAATGAAAATTGCGGAAGACCGCGACCTTAAGGACGCCGCCTGTCATGCGCTTAAAAGACGTGTTTGTGTTCGTAAATACGTTTTATTTTTAACGAAACCATTCCACATGTGCCTATTGTGTAAATGCTCGAAAAGAGTAAAACTCTTAAAACAATGACAGAAAGGTAGTTTTAAAGCATCATGTGAATTAGATAAATAATTTCGGAGCCCCTCAAAATGGCTAAAAATAGCTTTTTCAACTTGTATCTGGAAAACTACTCACGGTATTCGTGTGAAAATACTATAGAAACGTACAATTGACTTAGCTTAAAACTTTTAGCAATGAAAATATGGGTTCTGCACTTAGTGTCAGTCAGGCGAGTGATCTGCGATACCTTTGCACGCCGTTTCATTGTCTTGCGGTAGAGGCGATATCGCGCTAGATGAGCCAGTCAACATCGTTCTTGGTTTCGTGTCTAGCTCAAAGCACACGGCCAATAACGGACGCCTTTAGAGCTTGTCGACTGTTAACATCTCACGGTCCGCCATCTTGTGTCTGCTACTGCTGAGACTGCTGCCACAAAAGTACTTTCAGCCAGAAGTATATCATTCAACCCACGTGCCAAATACCGAGCGAGGTGGTGCAACGGTAACGCGTTGGACTCGCATTCGGGAGAACCCGGTTTAGATCCCCGACACCGGCCATCCTGATTTCGGTTTTCGATGGTTTCCCCAAATAGCTTAAGGCGAATGCTGGTATATTTCCTTGACGAAGGCCATGGGAAACTTCTCTCGCAGCTCCTGTCGTACCAAGTTGTGTGGCACAGTCTCTGATGACCTCGCTGTCCACCCATATGCCAAATCCTAACACGCCAGTTCGTGGTCAGTAGCTTCAACTACTGTCATCGGTGATCTCGGCACTTTCAACAACAAAAAAATGTATTTGAAAAGATTCTTGCAATGTTGGTAAATTATTAAGTGAAATATTGTGGACATTTGCCATTGCAGAGCTATATCGTCTCAGAAAACCATGACCGAACCAAGAAAAACAAGAAAAATGATGAAGAAAAAGAAAATACGAGCGGAATTAGCTGTAGGCAACACGTCCATTAATAATAAAACATAAAATATCCCAATAGGATTTGTCAAATCACAGAAAATACAAATAAACTCAAGTTTAAAAGTAACAAGTAACAAAGCGGAAGGAAAAAAAACAAAGAAAACAAAACTCAAGACGATACGGTAGACAATAAGCAACACTAGCAATGTTACAGACTTATTACATTAAAATGTTCACAAACAACTTGCTTTATGATTTCATAACTTTTGACATGTAGCCCATGGCATCTAATTTCAGTGTAAATTATTATTTTTTTTTTATGTATGTTACCGTAGCATGCAAATTTTGATTTTGACGTGCCGTTATAAGTTGATGCTAAAAACTTTTCATGGTAGGAAAATTTCATTAGTAACTTTTACAAAACGAATATTATTTCGTACAATGATTATAAAGTAACGAATTGCTAACACTTGAACTCTTCTAATATTACTGTCTTTATATATAGGCTATATGCTGTAGACAGCGAGGCTTGGCCCCTCTCTCCATCTGGTCCACCAACCTTCAGCAAACTGCTTCTCCGCATGACGCAGTAGGTTGCATGCATATTTCGTCCTGCATGTCCTTGACAAGGATTCCTGTTTTGTAATAAAAAAAAAACCAACAAATATTTTAGTGCTGAAGCTGGGGAGTGGCTACACGCCCGGTTGTCCGGCGACGTGGCAGCAGGGTAAGAGGAAACAGCCGCTATAGAGCTGTATATAGTCTGTATGAAATAGGTTTGCCAGGTTTTGACATTTCTTATCTGAGAAGAGGGTCTGTTAACAGGAGTGCAGAGACTTCGGGGTGTTCCCAAGGTTAACATATTAGAGCTATCAGGCTCAGAAGAGAAATGTAAAAATCAGGCAAATTTATGCTGTAAAGACTGTACTGAACTCTCATGTTTAACATGTTCAGTAATTTATGGGATTTGAAGTTATATTGAAGGGTACATTAATATTTCTGATAGTAATTACAAACTGTGCTGGATTATTACGATGGAATGTAAGTACACGTGAATTGAGAAGAGCTTACCACAATTTTCACACAATATAATTGCTGCGTTATGTGAGAGTAATAATGTAACCAATGTCTGTCGATTACCTTTCTAAAATACTGCGGTTTCCAGTTGACAGTATATTCGCTATACCCGTTACTAGTTATTGGACCGATACATGGTACTACTGCAACGAGTCTACAGCACACACATTCTGAAAGCTACGACACGCATTTTATATAGCATAGTTGCACAACAATACCGGGGAAATAAACATCTCACACTTCGAGACGATGCTGGTCTCATTTAACACCAAGTTCCTAACAGGCTTAAACAACAGGGTAGGACTGCGCGGTATATATTTTTCACTGCTGTTTCAATAGTGTCACTGTGGAATTACTGTTCCTCGCTTCCATGAAGACATTGTAAGCCGTTGGAGATGTACAACGTGTATCACAGATATCGGGCATGTTGAAAGTTAGAAATATTAAGTTTTCGTTTTTAACGGGAGTCATACGAGTAACGCAGAAATCGGAAATTTATTTCAGAAACAAAAATTCTAAGTACCCTCAAATTGAATTTGTAGGAACATGTGCAATGTAACATACATAACTGTACAGGTTGTTTATTTTTCAGCTATGTGGCGTTTTATTTAACCGCATAATAACACACAACGAAAATCCTGGGCTAATTTGTAAACGAAACTGTTAAGGGGCAAAATATGTGGGATGACGTTTTACGTGCACGATGTGGCAACATGGCACTATAGTTATTACCCTCTTGATCTCCACAAATATCTTACTACTACTGTTACGATTTGCATATTATGGGTGCTGGTTAAGGATGTTTACGTGGCAAAAACACATAATTTTATATTTGTACCACGTCGTGTCAGTTTTATAGATGTTACTTTTGACTACAGTTTCCACTTGTGATACTTTTTTAGCTCTCATAGTCAGGTCAAAGTCTAAATTTGCAAGTTACGGGAACATGCTAATAACAAAAACCAACTGACTTACGCGAATGTGATAAGAAAAAGCATTGAAACTAAATAGTATGGGTTATGTACTAAAATATTTAAAATCACACAACTCAATCTTTGTATTTAGGCCCTATAAAAAATTCCGCAAATAACGATAATTTTCTTCATGTTTGGCTATTTTTTAAAAATACAAATGGACTTGGTTGTGTGGTTTTAAATATTTTAGCTCATAATCCATACTATATAATTTCAGTGTGAATTATGCCGTTCTAGTAAGTCGGTTGATTTTTGTTATTGGCATGTTCCCGTAATTTGCAAATATTGACGTTGACATGCCGCTATGGGAAGACTATGAGAGCTAAAAATATTTCACAGCTAGAAATTCTAGTCGCAAGTAACGTCTATAAAACTAACACTGCGTCGTAGAAATATAAAAGTTTGCCACGTGAACGCCCTTAAACTCCCGAGCGGTTCAAACATGATTCTACGTTTACTGGACGTAAACGTTGACATGGAGCACAAGGGGGCACTTTCTTCGTGCAGTGTTGCCACACTGTACACGTAAAAGTGCCGTACAACATTTTGCCACTTAACGTTATCGTCTTCACTTTTGCCCAGGATTCGCGTGGAGTATTTATTATGCAGTTGTTTTATGGACGTCTTGTATTGATGCTGTCGCAATTTATAGCATTCTTCAGAGTTTGACTCGAAGAGGTTAGGAATTGCCCTTTATATATTACAGGAGTATTGTGGAATGTAGATACCTTTACATTTAAAGAAGTTAGCACGTGCGTGTGAGAGTGCAAACGATTTTTTAAAGAGTTTGTCATACAATTTTTTACAGTATGATTTTGGCCATGTTAGCTACGGTCGAGAGTACCTAAAAGTATCGAAGGTACGTCATGTATAGTGTACCTTTATTTATTTATTTATTTACAAATTTTGTGAGTGTAGTCGCGGTAAGATGTATGTGTGTGTGTCTATATATTAATATGAGAAAAGGTATACACTTCCTAGAACATTCCCAAGACTACCAATAAATAAACATATGAAGCTTTTAGGCCTATTTCTACACTATCTTACACTTCTGTCGTTCAATATTTACATCGTACATGTATCCTACTAGGTATTTTTGTGACATTTGATTTATTGACGTCTTATTTTCACATGGTATATCTTGTTGCTTAAATTTAATGACGAACACATTACATGCTAAAATATACCAACAAACAATTACATTTACAAAAGTAAAGACAAGAATAGTGGCTACGACATCGTAACACGCAAGCTTTATATCAGTTAATGTTACACAGTTTTTAGTCGGCGAATTTCCATGTGTTAACTCTTTAATTTGAGAGATACTTTTTCTTGTGTGATTTTTAACTCCCGTGTCGTGTGCACTTCATCTGGGGTATTAAGATACTATCATCCAGAAATGTAGTAGTAAAGAAGAGCAAAAGTGCAATTACACACAAGCTCTTTAGATATCGGCACAACAAACTGTTTAACTGTATTTTATCTACACTGGGTGTATGAATTACGTTAGTCATGAATCAACGCTGCTCTTTGTCATATTTTCTACACGACATTTCTGTTGATGAATTTGTCTTCTTTCGAACCTAATCCAATCTCCGCATGTGCTTCATAGACGAATTGACAGCTCTTTATTATCAACACTTCCACTGTCGCTTCGCATTCGCAGGTGTTTTGGTGGAATCATAATGACGCAACAGACGCGACGCGAATATCAAAATAAGGCAGCCAACCAGCGTCGAGGCAGCATGCTGACGTAACAGAAACATCGGTGCTGATTGGCTGACATATTTCGCGATACGCGTAGCGGGAATTTTGATTCGCTTCTTTCGCGCCATTGTGATTCCACCATCAGGCATGAATGTAGAATGTCCTCGGGAGGCCACTGAGGTCGCATCAAAGAGGGCTTGCGTTCACCCTAAGTATGCTTGGTTCTCTCTCTAGTTTCGCCTAGAATGGCCTTCCTCTTAGGTCTGTACAGTGGTATTTGGTTATAATTACAGACATGCAAAATTCGCGTTATTTTCTGACAGCTGACTAGACTCCAAGTGACTATAATTTCGTTCGACGTCTTCCGCTGGCCGAAATTGTCGTGACTTGCCGCGGAGAATGCTTACACGGTAGAGAGGCCAATCTCTGTACAGACGTAACACACGTAAATGACAACACATAAAAGTTCGTGGACATTTGAATTGTAATCTATGCTCTGTTATGTCCAGGAAAGTGAAGTGTAATCTGCTACCAAATGATAACGCGAATTTTGCATGTCTCTAGTTATAATCTACGGAAATTTGAAGCTATTCACTATTACAAGGAACCGGAAAATTTCGCGAATTCAATTACCTGCAGGCTAGAATCCATTGTACTATGTATACTCAAGCCCCGTATATTCGTTCATTGTCTGTTGTTCCACTGAGTAGCAGCTAGTTGACTAATGGTCGGGGTTCGAGTATGCATAGGATAGTTGATTCTAACATGTAGGTCATTGAATTCGCGAAATTTTTCTGTCACTAATTATTACCTACATAGTGCATTCGACTCGGCAGGATATCTGCAGATGAACAGAATATGCAGTTAGAGTAGAGTTAGCGTGCTACTACAAGTGTTGTGCCCAGTGGCGGCTCGTAGGTTGTTGCCAGGGAGGGCACAAGTTGCAGAGAACTGTATAGTGTTGTGCGCTAGTTGAAGCTACAACCACTGACACGCAGGTATGTAGGTGCCGCTTATTACTGACTGGTCACAACACAATAAGTAGCCAGTAAATATGCAATTTCATGGTCATTGGTATACGGCGACGCGTTCACACGGGTGTACAGTTCTCGGCAAATACTTAATATAACATTACCCGACACTCTGTTTGATTATTGGAAACATTTCTTTTTTGCTAGCGATCCTAGTGGGAAGTGTTTGAGAGTAAACTTTTTTACAACTTTGTTTTACATCTCTTTGCAGTATACGTAATTTTGATATCTATAAAAATATCATATGAAGCTTAGAGCGTGGATAACTAGAGATAGTTTGGTGCCTTTGTTGTGAAACCTACATATAACGATAGGCAAAATATACGAAAACCGCTACAAAATAATTTATGTTGCGATATCTATTTGTAAAGACCTTGAGAAACGAGATTTATAGACTATTGACTCTTTTACAATCAATGCACAACATATTTATTTTTATAAATATTTTTTAAATTACTGGAAAACGAAAATGCCAAGACAATGTAAACAGAACATGTAAACACTCTTATTTTACACGAAAATGAACGAGAGCAGATGGATGCTGGTAATATGCGACAGCGAATCATTCTGCATATGCTTCTTTAAATGTGAGTGGTATTTAAATATACAATATGCTCACCGCTATGTAGTAACAATTATGAAACTTGTTTCGCTCGGTGCCCATCAGCAGCTGATTAGATCTAGGAATCACTTCACAGCATGGAAAGGGATAGGCAATCAGCTCTCTAGTTGTTATCTATGCTCTAAGATGTGAAGTTCCACAGAGGACAGTACATCACGGTCGTAGAAGTACAGGTCTGGACACTCGCCTATCTACCACAATTTACCGAGAATGTTCTGCATCTTTGACGCTGCAGTTAGGGCGGTCGGGCTCAAACTCCGCCCACTAATTTCCAGTGTTTACGTTATAAAGTAAATAAAGATTGCTGGATCCATTCTTTAAAATTGTGAGCGAAGGAAGTATTTCATAAATTGATTTGAAAAAATACGTTTTGATAAATTGTTTCTTAGTGGGAGGGAAGTGGGCGGAGTTTGAATCCGACCGCCCCGATTGCAGCGCCAAAAACGTACAGCATTATCGTAAACTTGGCGAACTGCAGCCAAACAAGGGGTCAAGTTTCCATGCGAGTGTCCAGACCTGTTCTTCTACGGCCGTGGTACAAACTTTTTATTCTATACCAATGTTCTAATAAATTCTCACTAGGTGGATGATTTTCATTCTACGCCATGCTTAAACCTAGAAATGCCCAGTATTGTACTGTAATAAAAGTAGGGAAAGGAATATTTCGGCGAGTTCAACGACATGCGTGTTAGAATCCATTGTCCGATTTAGACACAAGCCCCGGTCATTTGTCCGTTATTTTCGTGGCGTCTGTAGATAGATTTTATGTAACCTTTCATAAAAAAATCCGTTTGCGGAGATAAGTACGGGTAAACGCGTAGACAGAGATTTTACAGGCGAATCTTACTAACGACTCCCCTTGATGTGTAATACTGGGCAAGAACTGGGTCCCGTTATCGTGGCGTGTTTTACTATATGCCCCGGCGCAAGCCGCCCGACGGCTTTATAATCCATTAAACGTGGCCGTTAAAACTCTGCGTCTGCATGGCGCAATCCTCCTTTTACGGTCGCCCCATAAACTTCTTGTAAACGGCATTACGCTTTGCGATTGAGCGCGGCTGCATTATTTTATAGGGTGGTGATAATTTCGTTAATGTTCTTGCTGTTTCTTGATGTCACGCTGAAATTCAGTCCTGCCAATGAATACACGTTTTCACTGCTTAAGGATTATTGTGTTACTGCAATACAATGTCGATTCTTGTCGGCGCAGAATTACTGTCGGCGTGTTGCATTGACAGTCATGGTACAAATGTGCAAATGTATTACGTTTAATGTCTCCAAAGAATAATGCATACTGTTTTTCAGGTTCCAAACCAAATTATCAAATTATTGTGCATCCCTGGTGCATAAAAGTTCTGTCTTGTAATTCCAAATAGAATTTCGCCTTTCAGCAACATAACGAGTTCATAATATAGTAGTATATTGTGATCTGAAGCCTAATTTTCCGACAAAGACGTACTATGGCACAAGAATTGCGTATTGAAAAATGCCCGTTTGTGCTTTCACCATCTTTAACTAATGTTTTGGTTCAATATCTGTTTCGTTCAGTCTCTTTCTTAAAAATTTTACATAGGCAGAATTGCATCCAAGCATCGAAGTATCAAAAGTCTGGGATCATTGCATCATTCAAATTTGTGGAATAGTTTAAATTTCGCGTTTGAAGTTTATCGCAATAAATCTAAGTTTGAAGTTTAATCGCAATAAATGAAACGCCTTTGCCATGTTACTAAGGCCGTGGTCCAACTCACTTTTGGAGATGCTATTTGGGGTTGTGCATTCGTAATTTAGGTTTACCATCATTTTTCTGTTTTGTAACCTATATGCCACCATAATGTGCCAAAAAAATCTCCCCAGCTTCAACAATGGGACACCAGGCAGCAGAGCAAGCTGTCAATAACTGACAGTCGAGGTGTTCCCATTATTGAAGCTGGGGGTGTTTTTTTTTTTTTTTACATTATGGCGGTATATTGGTTACAAAACAGAAAATGATAGTAGGCCTACATTGTGAATGTCACACAAAGAATTTTAAAGCAAGATAATTAGGTTTAATATAATTTTAAAATGGATGATATACTATTTTTTGTGTATTGCAATATAGCGGCGATTTGTGGTTTTCACATTTTGGTTATTAGTAATTTGCAACTTTCGGTAGTTTACGAAAAGGAAAATGCAAAATGCCCAAATACGTCGCAGATGTTGTATACATAGTTTAGTTTATCAAAAAGTGCCAGTTGGAACACAGCCTAAATATGCGCTGCAATAAACATTTGACCAGCTACTGGTGTTTATAATAACGCTATGTGTACAATAAATCAAAAAAGTTAGTGTATTTCTGTAACGTGTCCCTTCCTATATCATTCTTCCAATTGTGATAAAACTTTGGTGATTTTTGCGTGCCCCCTCTAATGTTTCTGACAAAAAAAAAAGATGGTGGGGGAGGAAAATTAGGTAAGGTAATTTAAAGGGGTATCTTATATATATATATATATATATATATATATATATATTAGATAAGACAGAACTTGTTTTGCACGACTCAAGGAGGCATTAAATTAAACGGCACGAAGGAAGTCTTGGGCGATAGCTAGTCTACAATAAAATTAATGACCGACGTTATTGGCTGTGGTCGCAGTTAGGTTTATGTTTCTACGCCTATGCGTTATTTTAGTAAAATGATACAGAAGTAATTTTAGTCACTGTTAAGCGGTGATGTTTTCATTGAAAGTAAGGGATGATACGAGGAGAGTATGGAGTATCGCCGTAACGTACAGGAGCTGGCTGTATTTCTTTTCTCAATCCAACGACAGTTGTTTTGTTGTTTTAGAACACACAGTGAACTACATAGTTACTCCGTTTCCATGTCGATTTCAGATCGATTTCAAAACACATGCCGTTTCGAACATTGCCGTGTAAACGGGATTCAAATCGATGTGGGCCTGAAGGTTGTTTCACCAAAAATTGCGATCGTATCGAAAGCGAATCGAAAGTAAACACACCTACTGTATTTTTTTCAGGCTGCGGTTTTTCGGTTGACTGTAGTAGGTAGGGTAGTTGTTATCTACAGAAGAATATTCAGCTTCATTAGAAATCATCAGGGAAAGAAAAATAGTCAAGACTTTCGATGTAGCAGAGTGAAAACTGAACAGATAGTTGTATTTTATTTACTTTTTTTTTTTTTTCATGTGAGCCAACATAATTTCTGTTTTACCAACATTGCCACTTACGCAAATTCGTCTAGTGAACTGAAATCAATTACAATTAGATCCAAAGTTTGCATGTAAGGGGGCATCGTATCCTTTTGGGATTCCGTACTGAATTCGTCGTGAAATTTCATAGAAACGTAGTTGGTAATAAATACATAGGAATATAAGTCTAAGGGCCGGTATTATAAACCTCTCGAATGACAACAAACTGCTATCCCCATAGAGAAAGCATTGGTGAGCAGTTGGTTGTCATTCGAAAGAGGTCTATAGTTTCGGCCCTTAATGCACTCGCAGTCCATTGAGTTGAGTAGTAAATATGCAGAGGTCGTGTCGTGTCGGCTCGGCTGTAAATAGCATTGCCGAAGCCCTGCATCTGTATGTATAGCCAGGCTTACTGTAGGAGGGGATGTGGAATCTTTCCAGTTGGCAATAAACTTCAGTAATTGTGCGTCAGGAAGTCGTGTAGTTCCCCGGCTAGTGATTGTGACGGCCATCAGGTATTATTTACGTACTCCCCGCCTTGTTTCTGTTGCCGTGGTAAAGGCTATAAAATCATGCTTCATTTCCAAAGAGGAAACGAATACATGATAAGTTTTCATTATGTCATCGCCGACCTCCGTAGCGTAGTTAACATATGCAGGGTGTAAGGAAATTAATAGCCCAAACTGCGGAAGGTGATTCCTCATGAAAAAGTGAGCAGACATTGTATGGGATGCTTTAAAGACAAGTGATATAAGCCCTTGAAAATGGAATTAAAAATATTTTTTTGGTAAAATTTCCAAAAACGGCTGCGAGTTAAATTGCAATTCTGTAGGTGATGGTAAGTGTTATTGAGATCTTTTACCTGTAAAAAAAATCACCTTTCTAACCTTCTCCTTTCATGAAAATAATAGGGATGGCCACCCTCAAATTGTATAAAATAACTTTTCCTTCAGGTCTCGTGAACATTTTATGCTGTCTATTGGAGAAGTACACCGTTAGGGGAAAAATAGTCCTTTTGTTGCAAGCTCCTAGAATGAACCGTTTACAAGAAAAATTCACACCACTTTTGCTGTGACAAAAATGGAACGTCTCGTACGTAGTTTAGCCTACATACCAGGCGTTCAATTTTTGTAACGTCACAGTACTTCCGCCAAGGAATTATTGGTTTGTTCGTGCGCCGTGCCCTCACGAAATGCAACTTTTGATGTTAGATTTCAGCAAAATCCGGCTAAATAAATTTAAAAAATAACTTTGTGCGACTTCGTAAATTTGGAATTAAGTTTGGTTTTTCATAATACTGTATTTATAAAATGTTATGTTTTATTTGAAGTATATCCGTAGATTTTTCAAACACCATTACATCCCTTTTGTAAATTCGAAAATAATTTGAATACGTTTTTGATTGTTATTTATTCGCTGGATTACAGAAACGAAGTAATATGAAAATATGATTTTGCGACCATTGCTAGTTGTTTTGGGGATCATTGCACTGCGCTTCTGTCGTTCAGGAAATAAATGATTGAACACATTTTCATAACGATAGTTATTCTTTCAGACTGTACCAAAAGTAATATTATTGTGTTTATAAGAGCCATGAATTTTTATCTTACAAAAAAAACTGTAAGTATGCTGTGAAGCCAAATTTGTTGCCAATTTTACCGAGTCTAGCCAAAGATTTTTTGAAGATAGTTGAATTTTTTTGCAACATGCATTTAAGAAACTGCATCGCAGGCTGCATTTTTCTGAGAGCACGGTGCACACAAAACCCAATAATTCCTTGGTGGAAGTACTACTTTTTGCCTACGTACCAGGCGTTCTATTACTGTCATAGCAACTGTTGTGTGAATTTTTCCTGTAAACGGTCATGCTATGAGCTGGCAACAAGAGGACCTTGTTTGTTCCTTACGACGTACTGCTCGGATAGACAGCATGGAAGGTTCACAAAACCTGCTGACATAGTAGTTTTATGCAATTTGGGAGTGGCCACTCCTATTATTTTCATGAAAGGGGAAGGTTTGAATACTGAAGTTTTTACAGCTTGAAGGACTCAAGAATACTTTGACATCACCTACAGAAAACTTCTGACAGGTTTTTGGAATTTTGACCAAAATATATTTTTAAATTTCATTTTCAAGAGCTCATAACTCCCTTAGTCTTAGTATTCACTTATATTTAAAGTATAATGCATAATTTCGGCTTACTTTTTCATAGGAAAAATTTCCTTACATCCTATATAACAAAATTATTGTTATAAGCTCCCTTCTAATATACTAATTCGTTAAAATTTCGACCTTGTAGCAAATCCTCCACGGAATATTGCACACTAATATTTTATGAAATAGGAAAGCAGTCTACAAAACCTTTCACAAAATCATCCGTGCTGGTGACCGCGCCCCACCGAATATAATTTTACATGTAAATCCTTATCCTTGGTCTCTCCAGGGTTCCGAGGTAGGCAGTGCCCTTAAGTATTCACGATTACTGGAGTGTTGCGAAGAGAATCCGCGGAGATTTTGCTCTTTCGTGTACGTAAAATGTATTCATACGTAGGCCTAATGCTGGCCCTCATTTCTACTGGCTTTGCGAAAACTATTTTTAGGTTCAAAGAAATCAGATATCGTGAAACTCTCTCACAGTTGTGTTGAAAAATAATATTTTTGCTTTGTTCAGTAAAATTTTAAAACAAAAACACTGTGGTTTTTATAATTACTCAAAGGAATTTTCGTTAATTAATCAGCTGAAACCGTGTCCTTTTTGGTCGTAAAAATAATGAACTGTTTTCAAAGAAACTGTACAATGGTTGTACGATATTTGCTCTCACGTTGCCTGAAAAACATATAAAAACATTACTAGAAATTAGTTATTATAGCATGAAAGTTGTAAATCTCTGGCAGTGTGTCTCACGAAAAACAACTTAATTAAGTTTGCCGCCGGTCCAGGACGCTGAACAGTGATGGAATGCAAGGGCGAGGGAGATAGGAGTACACCGAGAAAACTTGCTGTACAACGGCGTCCGCTACGTTTCCCATGCGTCTAAAATTACAGGAAAAACTGGAGAGTTTGGTTTTAAAATTAGTAACTTTTTCCATCAAATTGATTTAAATTATAAAAAAAAATTTGAAGATTGAAGAGATTTCGTTAAGCAGTAAACATCAAGCCCTTTAGCGCTGGTGAGGGGTGAAATGATGTATGGAGCAGCGCCGAGATATTCCCGAGAAAACCCGCCGACCAGCGGCATCGCCCGGCGCGATCCCACATGCTTGAAAACCGGGGACCGACCCCGATCGTCTTGGTTTGAGGCGAGTGCTTTAATCACTGCGGCCATTGCTGTCCTCTACAATATTTGAATATCTTAGATGATCAACATATTTTGCCAATTTCATATTAATTGGTTTCCTTTTAATAAGAACTGATATTAAATTTCAACTTTTGGGCTATGTTTTTACCCTTATTCCTTTGGTTAGATGTTTCGGATATATCAGTCTTATTAAATATACTTAACGGAACTTTTTGAATAGTGGAAATGTGCCGTATAGTATTTAGCAAAGCATGGAATGCTAAAAATTCCTATATGCCTCCCTAAAAGCTACTACTAAGTTATTATTGGTCTACAATGACCTCGTCACTTGACTTGTATCCGTTACGTTCCCGATCAGTTTGTTTTAGTCTCTCCACGCTCGTGGGCTAAGTTGAATCCGCGCTGGATCACTTGGGGTCAGGGAAGTTTGTGGACTTTTATTACGTAACATCCGCTTACGGTGATTTTTTTAAAACAGTTTGTAGCGGGTTACGGTCGTGATCTCACCTGCATCGCACTCGTGCTGAGAGGAAGTCTAACCGGTCGTCGGGCCGCTGCACAGACTCCGCGATTTATCTGAACGCGATCGGTTTGCTGTCCCTGCTGGAAAATTATTTAAGTCTGGGGGTACCTTCTCTTTTTACCACAACAGCCATAACCGCTATAGTATAACATTGTAAAAAAAAATCGTGCATCATTTCAAACTAACAAGTTTCTTATTTAGCATTATCGCATGACCTGACGCATTAGGTGGCCTCTTTTCATATACAGTATTATGTCTGTGGTTCCTCTACGGTCTAAATATGAACATATGTCGTAGAACCGTCTCACTATTTGGTTATAAGTAGTGTTACAATTCTAGGGTTTTGCGGGAGATGGATGTATCAATTTAAATTTAAAATGATGTTGCTAATATGTTAACGTTTATTTCTACCGAGGTTTCTCGCTCGCTACACTAGCATTTACACCACCTGTTGCTATATACACATATAGCACACCGTTAACATATCGTCAGCTTAGTACATCAACTATATAATTTAATTTTTCCAACTTAAAGTTACCTGCAGATTTCTACACTACCCTAATGATTGTTGCTATTGACGTGTATATAATTATAAATATATTAATTAGTAGTATTGTAACAACACAGTTTTTTATTTCAACAAAGAAGTACGTGTATGACATAAGCAATTAATAATGCTACTAGTAGATATCTCCAGCTATCGAGTTGTCCAGTTGTAGCATTAGACCCACGATATATAAGAAATATTCGTCACTGTTTATACAGTACTGCTATTTACACTAGTAATATCCTGCAGTCCCGTTCCTGACTCTCACTTCTCATCTAATCAACAGGTCCTTAGCCGTGCATGTGCACTATATGCTCAGTTTACTGTAGAGGTCTTCCAGCGAATGTTCTCGACACTGCTCACAGTCACTGGGTATCCCTCGACATCGCCGCTGTCTTCATGAACTCGCCTCCGACAACACTCGCCGCTCTGCATGCACTCCTGTCGAACGCAGAACTTGCTAGCTGCAAGACTCCAAAACTTCAGAACTCCTTGGCTGGGGGGGGAGGGGGTTATGATAAACAAGGGCTTAACTCTAATGTTCTAGAAAGAAATATTTCGTCGTCTCCGACAGGCGGTGTGAAACTGTATATTCTTCTGTCACTGCGGTGGATCACGCACGACCTTCGTTTCTGTAATCAACCCTTCTCGCGTAATTCTACTGTTTAAATACAAAAACACTTCTTATGAAGTTGTATGATGAAATTTTACATGCACAATGTGACAACACAGCACTGCAATTAGTTCTCTCTTGCGCTCCACAGATATAAATCTTACTACAACTGTTCTGACCTGAAAATATTATGGGTGCAGGATAAAATCTCGAGCAGTCCGAACATAAGTCTACGTTTATTTGACATAACGTAAAATAACACCTGAACGTGGAGCGCAAGTGGGGACTTTTCTCCGTGCAGTGTTGCCACATTGTGCACATAAAATGCCGTACAACTTTTGCCACTTATATTTTCGTCTCCAATTTAGCCGAGGATTCACGTGGTGTGCTTTTATAGTGCTGTTGTTTCTGGACATCCTGTATGTAAACACTGCACAAGCCTGTGCAAATAAAAAGCACGTGGCAATGTTTATGTTAACATGCAGCGTAGAAATAGAAACCAATCAGGGACTTTATCCCAGCCCGCCTATAATTACAGAAGTTACAATTAGTCGTGTGGCTTGCACAGCTTGTTGGGCGGAAGGAGTAGTACCTCGGCGCGAATGTCGGTCGGGGTCGTTCGTCTGTCCGTCACAGTTACCGGACTTGACACTCGAAGCTCGCGCGCCAGTTCTCCGGTTGCGCTCGACGGACGGCGGGCGGACTGTAATTCCAGCCTCGACGGGCAGCGGCTGTTGTTTTGGCGTGTGTAAGCTCCTCGGGAATAAGCATCTCTGTTGGTGTGTACACTGCTGGCGCCGCGCCCAGATGTTGCTCATCACACACCCGGATCATGTCCCGGCCGCGCTGCTACTACCCGACCCCAACACATCGACCTTCTCCGCGCACCGCCTTGCTTTGTTTGGCACGCGTGTTGTGTTTACGCCCCCCTCTTCCCAGGACTACGCTTATATAGCTGAGTCGCCATAAAGCGAGCACTTTAGGAGTCTCTAGCAACACGTTTTCTATTTAAATCGGTGTTTTGCGCGCATGGAGGTAGGAGTATTCGCGGATTTTTTTTGTCTCCAGAGCGCAGCACTGTATAACCCAAAATGGTGGTAACAGGTGTAAACAAGACGTAATTGTGCTGTGTTGTAACGGGATTTTTGTCTAATGTAGCATTGAACTATGCGTAATTTAGATATTTGAATATGTTTGAGCCTGTTATGGAAATATATGAAATTGTGGATTATGTAGGTGGTTTTAAGCGGTCGTTTATCAAGAGATCAGAACTATTAAAGGCGAAACATTTATACTAGTGGAATGTGGAGTTTCTTCTCGCAGTACGAACATTACGAATGTAATGGCATTGTGTCTTCAAATCTCATCAGATCTAAAATTAAATGCATGTAGTAATAAATTTCGTATCACTAACGAACATAGAGCAGCGTATTTTGTAAGCCTACCTAACCTGCTTCATCTCTCAGATAAACATAAATACATAGCTCTCAGTTGTTTATTATATCAGTTACATATATACATAACTATATCTTACTACTGCAACAGAAATCTTCTTTCTTAAAAATAATGGTTTCCACAAATATTCATGAACTTACTAACAAGTTTGCCGATTTTCAACACGTCCGCCCAATTCTTCCGCAACAATTCGTTCTTTGGAAAATTGTGCATAGAAATGCCATTAACAGAATGGTTTCGACACTCCGGTACGGAAGAATCCATATTATAGATGTTTACAATATCGTCATATACCAAAATATATACGTAAAAATCGAAAATTCATCAAATCAAACACTCTTAACCATTATCCTTACGGCCATAACATGGTTTACACCTGTTAAATTAGTGCAATATCCCATCACCAGATGTCAGCCACTTTGCGTAAATCCGCAAATACAGGATATGTAGAGATGATGGTATATCGCGAAAATTTTTTGTGCCAAGATAGCCTTGAAAACACTGACACAACGTAGCTGTCTGCAGACATCAAATATTACAATATCGGGATTCTTATTGGCTCAGTCAAATAGGGCAACAGCTCCACGTACAAGCTAAAGCCAGTAATCTTCAGGTAAGCTGGACGTGTATTGAAATCCATCAAACA
>PNEQ01004640.1:96113-126755 GCA_003012365.1 Medauroidea extradentata
GGATATGGTATGTTAAGACTTCCTTGAAGTCTATGTATATATGCCAATTTTGCGCAAACAATGCGTTGTTGTAGCCCAATTCAAATAACTCTCAAAAGGCGTTTACAAAGACCTAATAAGTATAGTCTACTCGGTAATATTGGTTACGTAATTAGATCTATCCGGTCGTCAGATGTTTATAACGTTTTTTTTTTTTTTTCGACCGCACATAAATTCGAACAATCCCCTCCTGTTTGCGCGTATATCCGTACTTCTGTAAATAACTTTTCTGGGAACACTGTCTTTTTTCACGGAAGATACAACACTATTATCGCACCTCCAGATCAATAGGGGCACTACTCAGAATTTGGTCGTTTTCAGTTAGGCCTCTATTGTATTGCATCTTTCAATGGTCTTTCTCATGGTAACATTAACACTTATTTACCATACGTGAGAGCTGTATTTTCTAAGCTGATTATATTTTTCACATTTATATGATGAAAATAGTACAATTATCATAATATAACAGTTTTGGTAACTGTTACGTACGTATGTTTCCAACATTAAACGTCCTATTACGATTAAAGTGAATGTTTTTGACACCCAAATGTGTTTTTCCTCTACAACTTCAATTATATATATTTTGAGTTGTGCCCCAATTGAGCTAGAGAGGTGCGTTATCTCTAGTTTTTTTTTTTTTTTTTTTCGTCCTACCGTTTGACATTAAAGAGATAAAACATAGTGAACGTGGCTAAAAATTGTATTTTTTAAACTCCGCCGCTCATTGTTATTGATCATGTAATTCCCCAGTCTTGCTCCCGCCAGGGCCCTGGGGTTGGCAGTCACCTATGTACAGTATGAAATTTTCTGCGTGTGATGCGTACAAACAGTGGAGCAATAAGGTTCATTTTGCCACACTGGACGGTAACCGCTTCGCCTCTATTCGCGGAGCACCAAACTGGCGTGCAGTACTTTCGTTATACACTTTTATATGGGACTTTAAGCGGTGACCCTACAATTTTATTTCCGGTAAGCTTGTAGTAAAGTTTAGCGCAAGTTTATAGTGTTGTGTTTTTCGAATGCGGGCGGTAGTTTTGTGCCTAGAGTAGTGTGAAAAAAAAAGTTTTAAGCTATTTTGAGGGGTCCCAAAATTATGTTTTTAATATGCGTGCTGTATTTTTAAAACGATAGTTACGTAGTTTCAACTGTGTGTTCTTATCGTAGGTAAACGTTTTGCGAATAGGTTTAACGGTTTGGTATAGAAAATAATAAATTATGCACGCTACACTATCGTTCATGCGTCACGTAGATAATGTTCTTGAGGAACTTTGCAATTTCCACGTAGCCAATGGCCTTTTGTGTTTTGATACTGACACGTTCCTGGTCTGGTCCCATTGGTGGGAGTCAGCCTGTTTCTGCTTGATTTTATACTAACGTCTGTACTCTTGAGGTCTGAAGTGTAGGCTTACTTACGCTGTTATTACTCTCGTACTTCACCTTAAAAGGTTTTGCTACCTCTTATGCAGAAACTATAAATTTTCTTTCAAATCTGAGCAGTCACAAGAATTACAGGCAGTATTTCACTATGGAGACATTGAATTATGTATTTTGGTGCATATTTTAGTACTCAATTGTTGGTAAGTGTTACTAGGTTTTCATAAAATTGCAAGAGGAAATTATCACATACACATCTTCTATCTTATATATATATATATATATATATATATATATATATATATATATATATATAAACATCAAATGCTGTTCGTTTGCTAAAACTCGAGAACGGCTGGATCGATTTAGCTGATTTTGGTTTTGAAATGTTTGTCGTAGTCCAGGGAAGGTTCAAACGGCGAGAAAATTTGGAAAAATTGTGAGGAAGATAGTAAAAAAAAAAAAAATATTTTGATGGTTGTCATTGTTGGTTTGATGGTTGTCATTGTTGGTTTGTTCCAAGTATTTATATAAATCCGTGGTGCGTTCGGAAGTGTTTATTATTGTTGTTTGGATTTTAAATAAAACGCTTGGCCATCCTAACACTCGATGACTGAAATACCAATCTTGTGTGCAAATAGTCGCGAGCAAAGCCGCGGGGGACTAGGGACTAGTTAGCTATTCGACGTGTTTCATATGAGGTAAGGTAATTTAGCTATGTCCCTATTGTATTTTCAAATCATTCTTAAAATATATATACTGAAGAGCTGAAGAACAATTGTTAACGTTACGGTCTATGTAACTGCGGTGATGTTGGCCAGCGTACCAAGCAACAGCCACCCTTATTGCACGCTGCCGTTCGGAATCTAAGATAAGACACTATACGCAGTCTTTCACGCCCAAAAGTGGTTTTATACGTGTGTTCAAAGAAGTGGACACGTCTGCCTTTGTTTTAAAGATTGCACCGTAGCCAAACTTGTTCATCCGCAGTTGGCGCCGTCTGTTTTATAGATCGGGGAAGTGTTATAAAGTGTCACATTTAAATGATCGTTTTAAATAATTTAATTGGGAGTTAATTTTATGTTCCCATAGCGGTCAGGTGTTTTCTTCTCCGTTACTGTCCTGTTCTTTTTTCCCTTCGTTGCGGGTACACTAGATCTTCAAAACCGGTTATAAACTTGCTGACATGCTGAAATAGTGTAACGTGTAGAGATATTTATATCGCCTGAAATGTAGACAACCGTGTGGCTTTTCAAGCGTGTTGGATGGTATTAAACGTATGTTAATTAACCGTCGTACAAATTATTTACGGAAACAAGAGCATTTTGAAACACCCGTTATTTGTCGTGTCAGTAACTTTGTATTATTTCGCGATTGGTTAATTTAAATATTCCAGTGTAGATAATAAGTAGTGTAGATTTTACCGCATGTAAAAGTTAACTTCTGAAGTAAGAATAAAGTATATTTCTTCATTATTATTTTGGGAAATACAATATTGAAAAGTGTTCATATTACAGTGAACTTCGCATTATGGAATTTCTCGAACTGGTAGAACATTACATTGGCTGATATACACGCACGTGTGTGTTTGCGTGTGTCGAAATACCTGGAGGCGTACCCGCCAGGCGTTGTCATCGTGGTTTCCATGACAATTTTTTCTGACATCATTAAAAAAAACTCCTTTAACATTCCTCTAAACGTCGGTGTTGTGCCTTGGTAGTATGTTGAAACCTGGCAGGCAAAACTAAACGCCGTTCTTAAGGCCCTTTCACACGATCAAATTTTGCTTCAATTTTCTTTAAAATTTATTGAATTCAATTTATTGGATATCATGAATTTCGTCAAAGATTTTCGTTTCGAATATGTTTGAAATTTTCTTGAATCAAAATATTTATGTCGAATAGAAAATAGGAAATCCTAACATTATTTATTCAATTAACATATTTGTTGTATTATGTACGCGAAATATATAATATTAAACATAATTAAGAGTATTATTATTATATATATATAAAACATGAGTTTTTTTCCTAAACCAAATATTTTTGTATCGTAATTATAAAATAGTTACATTATTTATTTTGTGCGTTTTTTGTTTATAAATTGTGTGATAACTTTTCAAGTGGTATCTTGAATGTTTATTGAATCAAATTTCTTGAATCGTCATGCTATTTAATAAATTGAATTCAATAAATATTTGATCGTATAAAATTGCCTTTATTCCCTTGAACCAATTTAATTCAGTTTGAATCAGAGTTTATTTAAATTATATACATACACGTACACACGGATATACGCTGTTCATTTATCCGCCACAAAGCCGTTCAAACGTGTAGGTTGAAAGCTGTAGAAAATGTCGACGTGCAAACTTGTGGACAGAACTTGGGCAATTAGCCTAGAAATCATGTATTATCTCATAGTTAAAATGGAGACTTTAAAATGTCAATAGTTACCATATAGAGGTTTCTTACCGTTTTCGGACTGTATAATATCTGTCTTCAAGCATCTGCATCGATCATCTGGTTCAATAAGTTATACAACAGTGTAGGTAATACTACAGAGAATGTTTTTTTTTTTTTTTTTTTAAACCATGTGGCAATATGGGGACGTTTTACACACGCAGTGCATAAAATATTTGCCCAGAAGACTTTTTCAAAGTACGCAGTTTCTGAGACTGTTTACTGCCTATGGTCCTCTGTATTCTTTTTAGTATTTTATCCTTCACACTTGTGCATTGCTAACGACTAAGTATCGTGGAATTTTTTTTTAGTTTTAATTGGTGGTTCAATTATGGTAATAGGCAAATAAAGACAGTTGAATTTGTGCCTAATTTATCAAATGTTTTGTTTATTTCTTGACTATATATATATTTTTTTCAATTACAAAAAAATACATCTCAGTCAGCTCACTTTTTTTTTTTTAACTTATTTCTGACCTTTTTGAAAACCACGCGTGAAAATTCAGTTTCATTCGTTCAGTACAATCAACGGTGAACTGCTGCCGGAAATTGGATCCGTTAGTTGCCGTGCTTGAGTTGGTCTCGGTTGGTCACAATGGTGAGTGATTTTGGTCAGCGCTTAACATTGAAGTCTTTAGCGCTGGTGAGGGGTGACATGAGCTGAGTATGGAGCGGCACAGGAATAAAAGGGCGGTGGAAACGGGAGATCCCCGAGAAAACCCGCCAACCAATGGTATCGTCCGGCACGATTTCCACGAGCGAAAATCCGGGGACCGACCCTGCTGGGAATCGAGCTCGGAGCGCCTTTGTGGGAGGCAAATGGTCTGACTTCATCCACCGCTGCCCCCGGTCACAATGATGTAGCGCCAGCTGCTAAGAGTCAATTGGAACACGAGATCCGATTCTTCTAACGGGTTGTTTGAGCCGTGGAAGTGGAAACAAGTTAGAGATATCAGTACTGTCTGGAGGAGCGAGGCTGAATGTTCAAAGACCTGTCCATAACACGGTCGTCGCTTCTTCCGTCGCATGACGGTGCGTGTTGTCATTCGCGATATAAAGTGTTCATTCACGCAGGATGTGTGGGGGCGTTGGTTGTGCAAGCCGGACGCGGGTCATGGTGCCGAGGAAACGGTAGTGCGGTTATGACAAACGATGACGCGTTTGTTGTGGGCTGTTATCATCACGACCTGTTGGGGTTCCTGTGAAGTCTGTTGGGAAAAGCAATGGGCATAGGTTTGATTTTGGCTTTGATTCGGACATGTACACTTGTCAATGGCCACAGTTTGCTGCATAAATGCGTCTCCTTCGATACAGTGATAACTCATAGCAAATATATGATGCTGTGCCCTGTACTTTTCTTTTTCTATCGGATAATCGTGAACATGTGTTTTGTTCTAGTTGAGAATGCTCATTAAGTGCCATCAGAAACAGACGACTTACCAGTGTGGTATATCACCGGATGAATGAATGAATAAATTAATGAGTAAGTGGACTTTTATGTTTCTTCGACAGCAAGGTCTTTACATATTGTTACACATTTTAACAAGGATTAGGATCTAGAAGGATTCGGCCATGGCCTATGTTAAGGAACCATCCAAGTATTTGCCTAGAAAACCGAAATTAGGATGGCCGGAGCCGAACTCGTGCCCTTCCGAACGCCAGTTCAGCGTGTTATTGTCGTTGCGCCACCTCGCTTGGCGGTTGATGACACACACACACACGCCGTCTACCACCGAACGTACACTTGACAGTAAAATAAATTCAGAGACAGGGAACACAAGGTTAAAATGCTTAATCCAGACACAACTAGGTCTCAAATGAGTAATACCCGTGAGGAATGTGTGTGTAAACTTCATTAATTTCCAAAACAAATGTTTACCACTAAGTTGTTACCACAGGATGAGTTATTTATGGAAATCGAACTATTCATTTGCTGTCTCAAAATACTTGCTTTACAGTTCTGTAGCATGTATATAGTTTTGACTCTTAAGAGTGCGTAGCAGATAAATAAACGCTGAAAACAGCAATTGATTTCTACGCTTTTTTCGAAGCCAAAGTGGATAAAACACTCAGTGACAATCTTAGATAATTGTATTTGCCAACTTTATAAGTAAATATTTGTCCAGAATTACTAATTAGTTACGCGTGATCTCTTGCGCCGCAGGTTCCGGCGTCAGAGATTGTGCCTCAGAAGTTCGTAACACTGGAAACAATTTTGTTTAAAACGTTGGCTAAAACTATTGTCTAGGATTTCTATTGTTCAATTTTCGCAAATTGGCTTCAAGAAGCATACAGTTATAGATGAATGTTTTTAGCGTTGAATTATGTGCCACGCCCTCTTAATGCTAGACGCAGCCATAGGCCATACAGAAGTATTAATGGCATTCCCATTCATTTTTTGTTTTTTATGAAGCCAGGTGTATTTTGAGTAACGGTCGCTGTTGTATCTCCGTACTGTTGTATTTCTTAGACGGTACACAACTCGATGTTCATGTAGTTTACAAATACAACACTCACTACATTATCTTTAGCCACGGCGGACTTTGCTCTTTGACTAATAGTGCATGCACAGTGTTGTTACCGACTCTCGGCAGTGTTCACTGTATTAAATTTACAATAAAATAGGAGAAAATCTTAAAAACAGTTGTAATTTTTGTGTGTGTTACCTGTCTTGTGCAGACACCGACCTGTACAACTCGCAATAATGAATTATGTATATGTTGTGTTGCAGAGGATGAGGACCAGATCTTTGTAAAGTTCTTCAAGTTCCACAAGTGTTACGACCTGATACCGACCAGTGCCAAGCTGGTGGTGTTCGACACACAGCTGCTGGTCAAGAAGGCGTTCTTTGCGCTCGTCTACAACGGTAAGTTGACTCCTGCTGGGGAAAACGTTGCCTGCGATATCGAGCTCAAGCGAACTAGCTGGGAATCTTGGCTGAAGTTCTGAGGCTCTTTAGGACCTTGTAAGTTTGTGGTTCGGTCCCTGAGGAAGATATGGTTGTGCGTTGGACTATTTTTAGTTCTACGCTTATGTTGCCTGAAAATCGCTGCATTCTTCAGTCCGCAAGGCAGGAGCGTGCCAAATTTTCTGTAGTGATGGGGTGAAGTTGTTATTTTTAACCAAAACATGTGATTTGCATTTAACTATTTAGCTGTAATAGTCTACATTTTTCCCTGCTACAAACATACATTTTGAAAAGTAAATTTGGAAAAAATAGGAAACTGTGGAAAAAAGAAGAGCGAGAAACGTAATCCCCTTCCCCTCAAGTTTTATTAAAAAGGGAGGGGGGTGGTCCCCACCATTGGCATGGCCCTGCCCAAAGGTTTCTACTGCTTTATTCGTTTTATTTATAATTTGACAACTGTTGATATCTTAAATCCGTCCCCTTACAATTAACATTTCAGAATGTTTTGATGTCGGAATCATGTGTTTTTCTACTGCTTGTTTCGTGAATTTTGTCGTGAAAGTAGCAATTAGTAGACTTATTTAAAGGAAATTATTGGTTGTTGAATTTTTAATTTCTTGATAAATTTATGCGGTTATGATTGTGTGTTTATATTAATGTAAAGTTAACTTACTGCTAATTTTATTTCAGCATTATTTCCTTCAGTAACAAAAGGATTCCGGGCTAGATAATTGTCTTATCAATTGCATTTTACAAACTGTGTTGATTTCTGAAATCCCTTTTTGAACGAAATATTGGTTGTAGCTGCAGACTTGGAGTTCTTCTTAGCTAAAAACTAAACAGTACAGTGACCCTAGAACATTATTTCTCATTTCAGTGTTGTATGAACACTTGAGAACCGAGACATTAGTTGCAAGAGGAGTTGTTTTATATTTGAATAGAGGTGTTATCAGCTCACGAACTGTTGTTTATTCCATTACAAATTGAGGCTGCGGTTCGCGCAGTGGTTAGAGCACTCGCCTCCCACCAAGACGATCCGGGTTTGATTCCCGGCGGGGTCAGTCCCCGGATTTCTGCATGTGGGAATCTTGCCGGACGATGACGCTGGTCTGCGGGTTTTCTTAGGGATCTCCCGTTTCCCTAGCCCCTTCATTCCGGCGCTGCTCCATACACACATCATGTCACCCCTCACCAGCGCTAAAGACCAAGATAAGTGCTGACCAAAATCTCTTCAATAAATCAACCATTACAAATTTAATTAAACATTAGATTTTCACTTGCTGCATTTTATACCAATATAAGTCTCGTCTCGCAGCAGCAGAAAGGTCATTGGAAACAGAATCATTAGATTGCATAGATCAAAGACGTTATAAAAGAACTAGACAGTTACGCTGTTATTTTATTACATAACCTAATTGAAGGCTGACAGATTGCAGCGAAGATAGGGAATTATGTACTTGGCGGGGATGGGGTAACGATTTTTCCCAATGAAAAAAATTTGGTATAAAACATCGCATCGCTGCAACGTGGTGCCGTTCTAATTTTGTCACATAGATCGTCCTTCCTTGGCAGAGATAGGAAACGACCATGGTGTATTGTTAGGAACCATGGAGTGAAAGTGAGTGAGATATTAGGGTCAGCGCTCAACATCGAGGTCTTAAGCGCTGGTGAAGGGTGACATGAGGTAAGTATGGAGCAGTGCCGGAATGAATGGGCGGGAGAAACGGGAGATCCCCGAGAAAACCCGACCAGCGGCATCGTCCGGCACGATTCCCACAGACGAAAATCTGGAAACCTACCCCACCGGGAATCGAACCCGGATCGCCTTGGTGGGAGGCGAATGGTCTGACCCTTCGGCCACCGCGACCCCAGGAACCATGGGTGTAAGAATAGTTTGAAGATGGCTTGTTTTGGCGTAGTTGAAGCCACTGTGTTTGGGCACCACATTATGTCGCCGAGGTCTTTTGCATGATAATGAACTCTTGTTTTTATTAACCTTTAAGTGGAGTCTTCGCCGGTGTCGAATTTCCACCTTTGACACATGGGAACAGCGTAGCGATAATAGCCTGTGTCCCACGTTTGACGAATAATATATTGCCTCTATTCACAGCACGCCAAACTGGCATGCATGGCTTTCGTTGTAGTCTTTTTCTTGCGGTACTTTAATCTGTAACCACTTTTTTATTTTTGAATATTGTGAAGTAAAGACAAACGCATGCCTCTCGCTCTGCATTTTACGAATTCAGGTAATATTTATGGAGTTACAGCAGTCTTTAAAAAAAAAAAAAAAAAAAAACCTTTTTAGCAGTTTTGAGAGGCATGAAAATCATGTTTCTAATAAGCGTGCTGAATTTTTGATAACATAGAAGAATAGTGTCAAGTGTGTGTTCTTTTCGTAGATAAACAGAATCTGAATAAGTTCAGGGGTTTCGCGTAGAAAAATAATATGCGTGATACACTCCAACAATGTCCATGCACCAGTCGAGGACTCCCCTTAAGGGCATGGTCTGCAGAAATATTCGTCATTTTTTAATTTTTATATTTGTACCAGATATTTTTTTACTTATTTTAGACATAATTTGTAACAAAATCGTGTTCTTAGAAAATTTTTGTATCTCTCATAATTTTTGTGAAATGACTCATAAACGTCAAAATTTGCATTTTACAGTTTTGTGTACGCCACTAAAACTGACACACCAAACTGAAAAAATTCACAGTGTTTAACAATGTTATAGGCTACATCTTGACATATATAAAAACAAAAAATTAGATATTTGTGTATTTTTTTTTACATTTTTTAAATGTTAAATTTTTAAATCTTAGCATTTTAAATACAAAATTATATACATATATATGTAATATGGTATTTATTTTATATATATATGTATATATGTGTGTCAAGTTATAGCCTACAACATTCTTACACACTGTGAATTTTTTTTCAGTTTGGTATGTCAGCTGGTTTTAGTGGGGTACACAAAACTGTAAAATGCAAATTTTGACATTTATGAGTCATTGTGCAAAAACTATGAGAGTTGCAAACATTTCCTAAGAACATGATTTAGTCACAATTTATTTCTGTAATAAGTAAAAAAATAATCTGGTACAAACATAAAAATTAAAAAATGACGACGAAAGTTCCTGTATACCATGCTCTTAAGAGGGGTCCGTATTTTTTTACGTGAAACTGCTTAACTTATTCATATTATGTTTATGAAAAGAACACACATTTGAAACTATTCTTCTATGTTTCCAAAAATTCAACACGCTTGTTAGAATCATGATTTTCAGGCTTCTCAGAATTGCTAAAAACTAAGTGTTTTTTTACGCCAGGTTGTCGTGGTGCGAATAGAGGCGATATGCTTCTCGTCAAGCGTGGGACGCTGGCTCTTAACGTTACACTGTTCCCATGTGTCAAAGGTGTAAATTCGACACCGGCGAAGACTCCACTTAAAGATTAATAAAAACAAGAGTTCATTATCATGCAAAAGACCTCAGCGACATAATGTGACGTCCAAACACACAAAACCGTAAAATGCAAATTTTGACATTTATGAGTTGCTACGCAAGAACTATGAGAGGTATAAAAATTCCATAAGAACAAGATTTAGTCAGAATATTAGTTTAAAATAAGAAAAAAATATGTAACTGGTACAAATACAAAAATTAAAATATGACGAAAATTGCTGTAGACCATCCCCATAAATTATAGAAACATCTCAAATGTTAATAAAATAACCTATGTAACTAATAAAATTGATTTAATTCTAATTTGCGTGGACCAGGAGCTTTATTATCATGTTTGATAGATTAGCAAACAGGGGAGTCATCATGATGTGATGCCCAAAACGGTGGCTCCATGTTTCTCCCATACATTTCTACATTCATGGCCACTCCCTCCCTGTTAGGGTAATAAAGTAAAAATTGAATTTCTCTTACAGCATACTTTGTATTAAGTTCAGGAATATTTGATTACTACACCTAAGTACATATTGTATATTTTAATGTATTCATGACTTTTCATTCCTTAGTATACCACAAGTGAATTGTGTGTATTTAAAACTCTTTGTTTGTGATGTTTTATAGTTTATAATTCTGTATGATTACATTTATGCCTAAATTCTGTCTGGATTAAAGTTAAATTTTTCTTTGCATTTATATTCGTGGATATATAGTTTAAGTTAATGTGTATATTAAATGTTAAATGTGTGTACTGTATTAACTTTTTGTACTTTTTTCTAATAGATTGTGTTATACTTGATTTTGTAATACACAAATTTCACGACTTGGTCGTGGTTGGGGTGAAAAAAGTATGATATAAAAAAATAAAATTATGCAGTGATTTTACCAACAAAGTTTCATAAATGTGATTTTGTTTTTATTGCATTGGCTATACTAAAGCAGTATAATTGTGACTTTGGCAACTAATTATTCAAAATATACATTATAAAAAAGTCTTCTTTGCGAAAATTGTACTCCTTAGAGCATTTAGTAATTTACCAGAATTCAACATTAATATAAGATAGAACTGGGCCGTACCCAATACCCTTAAAGAAATTCACTGTCATTATTTGTATGGATTGGTGTAGTATTTATAAAAAATGTTCTTGTATTGTGTTCAGGTGTGAGGGCGGCACCTCTTTGGGACAGTGCGCAGCAGTGCTTTGTGGGCATGTTAACCATCACAGACTTCATCAAGATCCTGCAGATGTACTACACTTCGCCGTCCGTGAAGATGGATGAGTTGGAGGAGCACAAGCTGGACACGTGGAGAAGTGAGTAATGTATTGTATGTGTTATCCCATTGAGTACCTTGCAAACATATCACAAATATAGTGTATACCTGCTTTCCCATATCCTGAAATTGACGTGCCAGAATATATGGAGGAACGTGAGTATCTTACAACTTGTATCAGGTAATAGCCAGAAAAACCATGTTTAAAAATATGGGAAGGTATATAAATTACATAATCTGAACAGGTGAAGGAACGGTTGCCATACATCTTGTCCATATTGGGCAAGTTGTTAATGTGGCTGTAACCAAGATTTTTTTTGTTAAAAAAAAAAAGCTGCCAGTGATTTTCATTACATGTCATTTTGTTACTAAATTACTCAAGCTATTGTTCCAATGATGAAATAATTTTTTAAACTTACGTCTGTGCAGTTTAAGTTTTGAGTTTCATCCAGTGAAGTCAACTTAATCCTTAGAATTCTAAATATATGTACAGTATGTACGCAACGTTATTTGAAAATATATGCAAGTAATTGGTTGCTGAGAACAAGTTATATTAGCAGAGGTGGTTGTGTCCAAGCTGCAAGATAACTGAAACTTGCCTGAGCGTATTCTTTAAAATATTAATTTATTTCTGTTAAATGTAATTTGTTTCATAGCTGCATAATGAGTAAAATATATTATTAAATGATAAAGACCTATAAAAAAGTTACTTCAATAATTAGTAATTAAATATTATTAGACACAAGAAAACAGATAGCTAACTAAATAAAAATGGTATGGTTTCTATCATAGTGCTAATATTTTCTTATCTGGACACATTCACTACTTAGATGTTTATACTCATGTTCTGGAAGTTGAATGTCGAGAAGTCTTGTTTCCGGTCTAACACACTGTTTTAGCTGTGTGATACCAATACCAGCCTTGCAGTTCCCAACTTATTCTGTTTCTGCAATGTGATTTCCAGTGTATTTTCTTAATAATTATTTGAGCTGGAACAGCAGCAATTGTAAAATGTGACTTCAGGGAACTTAAGTAATGGAAAGTGGCTAAACTTGAAGTATTACAGTACGTACTAAGTTTTCACATCCTCATGTACTCCTCATTTGGTAAGAAAACTTTTGGAAGTTTAGATATAATTTAATGGTACCGTATTTGGGTATCATTTACTGTATTTTTGTAATAATAATTTTTAAATGTATTTTTTTATTTGGGAACAACAGTGCTTTGCAACAGCTGGGTAGTTTAAATATGTATGTTTATGGCTATATAGCCGATTTGGGAAGGCCAACTGGTTTTGTTTTATTTTCTTTGGCACACACATTTTATGCAAAGAGAATGTCAAAGGTTTGCGACGTACATTAGTGAAGGAAATTCCCTCAGTGAAAGATGATGGGATTTCAGACAAGATGTTAGTTTCACAGGGCTGGTGCCCAAAATTACATTATTATAACGTGAGAAAATGGAAAATAATGTATGGGGGTAGCCGACGTAGTCAGCTTCATCTGTTATTTGTTTCTGGTTCAATATTAATTTCTTTTAAAGTTATTTTCCACTCGCTAATGAATCCAAGTTGTACAGTGTAGGGTTGCTGAGGGCACATTTCTTCATGGGTGCATTTTGTTATAAATCATACGACGCAATTTACAAATTGCGCAGCTCATTGTATGCGATCAGCTGCGCAATAATTGCTATGAAATCTCTCTCATTCGCTTCTTGTCCACCTTCTACATGGTGCAATTCACAATGCAATACACACACAATGCTTTCCTTTCCTCCCGAACTATAGTTTGTTGCCTAAGCCTATCGTATTAATTTGGAATTATTTGAAAAACATATCAGTGAGTAAATTGTCTGATGGACGAGGACGAGGAAAATGGGAGCCTTACATACATTCGCAGCCACAGTATTTAAAGCACTATCGCGCATATGTCTATCATGATAGTTAGGCGATTTTGTGTTGTACAGCACCGGGCATTTCTTATATTCCTCCAATAACCGAAATACACTCTCACATGTCCACTCCATTTTTTTTACGTGTACAGTAAAGCCCGCGAAAACTCTACTTGAATTGGCCAATCACATTTCTTGTTTCACGCAATTTGCAAGACATTGCACAGAAATATAGAGCTTGTTCTATGCTCTAAAGTCGCGTCATTGCTTGCATTGCATGTGATATTCCGAGAATTTTGTGTCCGACATGCCATGCAATTTTAGCAGATTGCACAGAAATTGTGTGTTTATTGCGTCGTGTGATTTCAGCTTTAGTTGTACCTGTTGCTGCAAGGCAACAATATTTGCCGAGGACAATTTAGGGGGTTGAAACATTACTAACCCTTCTAATTTCAGCTAAAACTTTCAAGATTTCATTGTACAGAGATTTTGGTAAATTAAGCCACTGTGATGTGATTATCTAGGACTTACGTTGCCGAGGCAAGACGTCTTAATTCTTCAAAATTAGTTGAATTGGGATGCAAACACTGATTTCACAAAGAAATAATTTCATGAGAAGATGAGCTATCTTATCCTGTTAACCAAATGTTCCTGAGAAAATTAGTTTTAAGATAAAAAGGTAGCAAATCAGTTATAAGATAAAATTGTAGCAATGTTAAACCAGAGCCATAGTTTTATAGTATGTGGAAATATCCACAGACATGTTTTAATACACTGAAACTCGTATTCAATGTTACCAACAGTCCCCATTTACAAAATTGAAAGTAGAATGTAAAGCAATCAAATTAATTTATTTGACATTTTAATGGTAGTGTATGAAGACTATATTTTTTCTCAAGCTTTCTACAATTTTTTTTCCAGATGTACTGAAGCAAGTGAAACCTCTAGTCAGCATTAGTCCAGATGAATCACTGTATGATGCCATCAGAACTCTCATTCACAACAGAATCCACAGGTTACCTGTCATTGATCCAGAAACGGGCAACGTGTTGTATATTCTCACTCACAAACGAATTCTCAGGTTTCTTTTCCTATATGTAAGTATAACAGCATACATCATAGTTGTAAAAGGTAAATTGTCGCACAGCTAAATGTGGATGATAAACTATAATGTTTTATAGTAAGGGTCTCCCATTTTTACATCATGCTGTCAATTGAAAATGTCTTAATCATAAGATTGTTTAAATGAGAATTTTAGTGTATGTATTTCTATTGCTGAAATATTTTTGTGTAGTATTTAACAAAAGATGAAGAAGAAAAGTATTGTTGACCAGCAAGTATCATTGTTAATGTTTGAAAATTTTGTAAGGCCATAAAATTTGGTTTCAAGTTACATGAAGAAAATTAAGTTGGGGAGAATGGAATGTTTAAAGGGCAGAAAAGGAAAAACAAAGAAAAACTTAACATGTAGCTAATTCAGTCTTTCAGTGTAATGTAGGTCACGCTGAGATTTAACACAAAGTTGTATACCTTCATTTCGATATGCCTTAATTTTGCAAGGTGATTGTATTGCTAGATAAAGTTACAAAAAATATTTATATCAGAGTATCATTGTGTCACAACTAGTGCTTAACAAAATACTGAAAAAGCTTCCTTTAGGTTATTACTTTCTATTATGTATGGTGAATTCCAGAATGTAATAATTTTTTAGATTTTTGCAAGTAGAATATATTTGTAAAAATCTTCAACATATTTTTGTGGTGATAATGGAAATTATTATTTACAACGTAAGGAAGCAGTCATTTCAACCTCCTTACACACACTTGATAACTTTTACATAGCAAACTTCCAGATCAGAACAGCAGTGCTAACGTCTACACTCGAGCATGATAGGATAGCTACAACAGTGGATATTCTACTTTGTTAAGACTTATTTAACTTAATTTAAAGCATAGACATTGTCAGGGAATCAAAAGCCTGGAAATAAAGTTAATGTTTAATTTCAGATACCGGTAATGTGTTTTAAGTAAAAATTTAATTCAGTTCACCACAGTGAGTAAATTGACCTAGAATTATTTGGAGCAAAATTATTAAATTCTAAATAATAACTTTTACTTATTACCACCACCTTCTAAACAATTTTTTTATCTTACATAATCCAAGCTACTTTTCTTTTGAAAGTGTACGGATGATTATCTTTACTTTAAGATGTAATTTTCTCTATTCATACATATTTCCCTTGCAATTTCTTAAACCTTTACAGCAATAAAAACAATTGGCTTTGATTAAAGTGTACACATTCAAGGAGAAACTGTCAAGAATTTGCCTTAATTTAAAGAAATAATTATTGCTCGTGTGTAACTTAAATTAAAATATTAGTGTATAATAAACTTAAAAATTCCTACGATTATGCTAAAAGTATATTCGTCGGCTCTTGCTGGCTATCTAAAAATTTCTGCTACACCTGTAAACATATTCACTCCTCATGGCTATCTGCAGTTCAGGACAACCTTATAGTCTTTCAGTCTGCTTCCTCTTTTACAACCAAGGCCTTGAACCGATTTGAGCAGTCAAAGCACCCTTCTTCAGTGGTTGGTCAGTGCAGGCTTGTGTCTTGAGCCATCCCTCACAGTTGTACATTGCCCACCCCAGTGTGTTCAGTTGCTTTAGGAATAGGAAATGACTGTTGCTTAACAAATTATTCTAACAATGACATCAGCCCAGTGTGTTTCCATCTCCTGGAAGCAATTTTATGTGAATAAAATGTATGGTTATCACCTATGGCACGGTCTAAGAGGAAGAGGTCTTGACACTGCGTAAGCTCTCCAGCAAGAGAAAGTGACCACCTTTTTGTCGCCGAGTGCTAGTAGTAATTTGGTGAAAGATTTATCTTGTTTACATCTGGCGACGTTAAAATTTTTTCAATTATTAAATAAACTTGTGTTAATATGGTAAACTAATGTAGTAGATATATGTTTATAATGTCCATAAAAGCATTGGCATGTGTAGAACTGTTTATATACGTCGTCTGAAAAAATATTATGTATTTTTAGAAAGTACTTTTAGTAATCATATTCGAACATAATCTGTTATTTCCCGCCGTACAAAATTTTAAAATCATTGCAATGTGCATCTACACGTAAAAGATTGCAAAACTAAATGTAATGGTTTTAAAAAAGTGTGTCCCAAAACAAAATTATATATAAATTTATTTCTTCTATATACGTAATACTGTACACATAATTCCGATAACCACTTCACATTTTAAGCTAAGCCAAAGACAAAACAAGATAAATCTTCCACCAAATTACTACTAGCGCTCGGCGACAAAATGGGAGTCATATTTTGTTCCTTTGTGTCAAGACCTCCACCTTCATAGACCGTGTCCTATGGGAAAAGAATTTTAAACTCTGTATCTCTCTCTCTCTCTTTTTATTATTATTATTTTTCTGGAATTAAGTGTGCAAAAATAATCTGTAACTTCTTACGAATATTTACTCACAAAGTTTATATTAAAAACATATTACTGAACAGTACAGTACATAAATGAATTTTTTTTCTTGTTTCATTTGATGTTTAAAATAAAGATATTTATACACAGTTTAATGTAAATTTTCCTCGCACCTTCTTAAATAATAGTGTGTGTGTGTGTAAATTGGGCAGAAAAAAATACTATTGGATATGTGTGGAAAAATTACAACATATTTGCAGCCACTGCAACATGATACTACATTGTAAATTTGCTATAAAAATGTCAGTCAGGAGTTAAAATATGTTGATCTACCTATAGATATCAAGGCAAAAAAGTTAAATGTATTTGTAATGAGTATTAATTTAATTAAAAAAATATAATTCACACTAATACAGTCCCTCACTTGATTCAAAAGACAGAAATGTAATAACATTATATTTTTCAGGGAAACATGTACCTGAACGGTAGCTATCTAACTATTGCATGATTTTTGTTGTGAGGTTTGCTATAGACAGGTGTGTAGATTCTGCTTGGCTGTTTGGTTCTATTGAAAAAGCAGCATTGCATGTTGAGATTTAAATGAAGCAGTGTATTGTTAAGAGAGAGGAAATATAAGATAATTTAGAAGTATATCAGTTCATGAGGACAATATGAATTTGAAGAAGACACATTTTCCTCATTGCAGCATGGTGTAGTCCACACAGCTGAATTGTAAGCTAGCTGGGATAATTTGGAAACATCTAGTGACAACACCTTTTCTCCCCCTTTGTCATATTCCATATAGAGAGTTCAGTAATGTCTGGAGATGTTACCAAACTTAGGTTTGTAATAACAGGCAGTCTAATTACATGTTGGCCACTATCCTGCAAGGTCAAACACCATAGCATAAGTAGGGAATCTACCCAAGAGTAGGGTCGTTAAACTCAAGAAGGCAGACTTTCAATCTGGGAGCCCGTAGATGCATTCTGTTGCCTGAGAGACGACGCTGAGTCCATACAATGGTGCAGGGCAGAATGCAAGGAAAATGGGAGAACCCAGAAAAAACCTGTTGGCCAGCAGCAAACTCTGCCGTATTTCTCACATGTGAAAAATTCCAGAACAGCTTCACCAGGAATCCAGTCTGAATCAGTTTGCTGGGAAGCAAATTATCTGGCTATTAGACCACCCCTACCCTCTTCATAATCATTATTTTGCTGTGTTCTAAAACAGTACTTATTACATGAATGTAGACTATCCAATTAAAATTCATGCACAGTGAACAATGCCATAGAAACTGATATGGTAATTTCATATAATGGCTAGGTACTTAGAATGACATTGTTAAGGGCTCTGCCTACCATGCACTTCAAAAGCATTGTAATGTACAGGAAAATACTTGTTGTATTTCTAAGCACTCTAACATAACTAAAAAACTGCCTATTTCAGACTGTTGTACATCAAAATTTACTATCCAGAAGCATGTAAAACTCAGATTGAACCATGCATTAAACTTTGCTACAATCTTGATGCCTTTATAGCTCCATCACTTCTGAGCCTCTTTAACATCCTGGTAGGTGGCGCCCTCAAGTGAAAAGACTCAACAGTGAACACTTTCTTACTCATAAAATCAGTGTTGACCAACCAATTCTAGTATATTTTTCTTAATGTGTACCTATGACATTTTATCCCTGCTTCAGAGCATTTTTAGTCTCTCTAAACCAATTTTTTTAGATAATTTGTTATTGTTGTATTGATCCAAAACTAATCCAGCTCCGAATATAACTGCATCATTAAATGTACAATGAAAATTATATAAATCTAATGATTGTATTCAAAATTTATTTACATTCAAAGTGAAACAATATGGTACACATACAGTTGTGTAATTTCTTATTCACTTCCTGTAATATCTACTTCCCTTTGCTTCGTGTTTTGTTACATCACAGAAAAGTTTTTCCTTTGATACCTTCAATAATTCCCACAAAATACTGACACTTTAAAGGGATTAAAATCTGCTTTCAGATCACTAAAGGTAACCTTAACTCAGAGACGGAATACAGGATGGAAAGGGGGATAGGGGCGATCGCCCGCTCACTAAACCCCCAACAAGTACAAAAATGAATCATGTGAAGATCTTTAAAGTGAATTTGGGGATGGACCATTTCGAAAAACATTGAAATTCAGTCATACTTACCCCCCTTCACCTAAAACTCATCACTTGATCTGTGCATGCCTTAACTCATGTTGAAGATTATTTCAACAATGTACTTGAACAAAACAATTTTCAGTTTGTCATCATAGCTGCACTGCAACCTTTTAAACATTTAAAGTTATGATTTGCATTTTAGTTACATTCATTTCACAAAATATTCATAACAATAGAAACAGATGACACAAAAGAGTACGTAAGTATGTTCACATGGAAAAATCAGTAACTTCACAGTCTGTAGACTACTAGCACCATTAATTCACCTTCCTATCAGTTTGCTCCAAGTGCCATAGCAAAAACTTGAGGCATTGTAAGGCAAGTGTGCTTTACGCGTTGTATACAGTGAGGTCATTAGCGTTGTTGACACACAACTTGACACAAGGACATGAATTGGGAGAGTAGTTTGCACTGACCTTTGTTATGAAATTGTCCCAGCATTCGCTTGAAGCAATTTCATTGAACCGCAGAAAACCAAAATAGGCTTAAATTGTTTGTGAAATGTAACCTGCTAGATTTAACCAGGATTTCTCAGTTGGGCAACCAGGATGCTCGATCACCAGGTGACAGAAGGGTTATGATCAATCTTATATAAGCTGTAAACACAGCACATTAGTTTGGACGTTAAGTGAACTTCATGCATCACTTCTTAAAAACAATTCTACTTGAAATTGTACTCTATACAGACTAACCTCATGTATTTGTAAATCCTTTTTTATGTAGATGGTTCGCAAACATACGAGTAGCCTACTAAGTAATAAACCTTCTCAGCCTTCCTTGGCATTCACAGTTATAATACAACCCCAATTTTAATTTCTACAGGTTAGTTATGAGTGCAATATTTATGATTTGAATACATTTAAGTTATTTGCATTAAAGAGCAGCGTATATAATACCATGTAGAAAATTATTTTTCTGTTCTGGACACTTTAGTATGTTCTTAATTGTTTGGAAAAAATGTTTAAATTGATGATAGTAGGGAAGGTAGAACAATGGTGGTGTGGTGTGCAAGATAGATGGTGCATGGTAAGATGCTACATCAAACTGTAGCCAACATTACGTGAATTACAATATCAGATTACAAACAACACAATAAAGAAACCACTTTAAGCGAAGAATTACTGTATATGTACACAACTGTTTATATCTTTGTTTTGGTAATTTGAAGCTATCAAAATCTTAAAAACTAATTGACCAACTGGAGATTCATGCCCATATGAGGGCTACAGAAACTGGTTTGTCATGTGAAGTGGGATGAATAATAAACTGAACAAAAATGGCAGTTTGTAAGAAAATTGGGACTGAGAACTGGTAAATACACTTGAGGCAGTGTTCAAATAAAATAATAACATGGTTTACACAGTAACTACTAACGGACAACATGAAAATACTTGTATAATTATTTTGGAAATTGCATGTATCAACATATATAGGTCATTATCCAGTCTAGCTCCAGAAATATTTTGTATGCATTCTCTTCACTAAAGTCAACAATTCAAAACATACATTTGCTAGACTATTGCATGCTTCCCATGAGTACTTTAACTTACGTTCACCTTTGCACTTTCCTGCACTTCAACACACAACAGCCTCACATTTGACATTTTCCAAATTTAGCAATGTTTAGCTATTGTTTAAACATTCAGAGAATGTAAGTGCTACAACTTCTTGCATTTTAACAAAGAGTTACAAGTAGAAAAAATTTGCTCTTAATGACGAATTTTCAATAAATGTTACATTGTTACGATAACGTAAAACATGTATTTCAATATGATACTACCATATCTTTAGTAACAAATCTTAAAAATGTACTTTATAAATGAATTTGAATTTGTTATTAATAGTTTGATGATAAAAAGTCTTTACAGATACAGTATTTCATAGTGTCAGTGTGGAGTGACAAAAGAGTTAATATGTATGTTTCCTATTTGTGTTTTGGAAATGTGACTGAGAAGTTTTTTTTTTTTTAAATCTTAAATAAAAAATGTGCGTAGGCTATTTGTAATGGTTGTAATGGAAATATTTTATGACTTAAGTTATACTTGTTTTTATTCTGTGCTTTTTAATATCTTGGTTTGCACAAAATTAATTTTCTTAAAGCTCAATACATTTCTGGAGGAGGAAACTAAAATATTTGTATAATTGTGTTTGTGGTTCATTAAAATTATAAGGAAGTGTTTAGAGAGCCAACTTAAGTTAATTATATAGACCTGTGGAAGCAAGGTTGCCTAACCAAATTATTATTATTTTTTTAATTACTACACATATTTTCACTTTTAAGGCATAATTTATCATAAAAAATTCCAATTTCTTAAGAGTGACATATTCAATGCTTTGGTTCAGAAACTCCTTAAATACTGTAGCACAATTTTGTACCTTAAAATACAAAATATCCCCTCCTCCACTGTTTTTGGCTTAGGGTGTAGATATACTTTCTAAAGTATGTACCCTGTTAATTTAAACCTGCGCTACATTACTGTGTAAATCAGAGATGTTGTCTTTCTTTAAATTTTTAATGCTTATGCATGGTGCACAATTTTTTTGCACAGATCAACGACTTGCCAAAGCCAAGCTACATGAACAAAACCTTACGTGAAATTCGCATAGGCACATACGAAGACATTGAGACAGCATTCGAAGATACCTCAATCATCTTAGCCTTGAAGAAATTTGTGGAGAGGAGAGTTTCAGCACTGCCCATTGTGGATGGCGAGGGACGTCTTGTTGACATCTATGCCAAGTTTGATGTCATTGTAAGTAAATGGTATACGTTAAATATGACTTGTGGAATTTTGTAACGACCTTGTATTGTACTGATTACCTCTCTCACTCATCTCACAGTTCACAATGAGGGTGATCTTATTCCTTAGAATTTATTTAGCTGCATGTTGGGTCAGCTGCAGAGTTGTAGTTGCTACAGAAGAAGATGTTTACATTAATGACTTAATGTTACAAATTTTTTTTTAAGATTATGAATGTGGTATCTTGTCAACATAGACATACTCATGAACACCCAGTGTTACAGTTGCAAAATCTATCTACTATATTTTTGGGAAATCTGTACATCATGTGTGTAGGGCTGAACATGCTGTGTGTACTATAATTTCTTTGTTACATTATGCCCGTAACTTTGGCTTTCAGAACAGTTAAAACTCAATGAAAAAAAAAAAAAAAAAAAAGAATTTCTAAGTTTTGACATTAATATTTGAGAAATTCTTCAATTTCTTCCTTTCATAAAGACACACACTCAGGAACATTGTTAAACATGCATGGACAGGCCCCACTTTTAAAATTATATTTAATTTTTGCATCATGCAACTTGCAAGCTTTGCCACGTAAAAATGTGCAAGGCAAAAATCGGTAGAGGAAATCTGCTTGGAGTTTGGTGACCATGTTTCACAGTCTTAAGTAAATATTTACTTAGGTTAGAATGTGATTTTAAGAGGGACTTAGCTGTTTGTTCTTGTAAAATTGAGGGCAACATATCCACGTTCATTGACTTGCCCCATTGTTTTTTCCTGTACCAATACCCAAATCTATTAAGACGGTGCTAAATCACGAATAGCATGTATTGTATGTATACTTGTTTTATAAAATTTATGCTAAAGTAGAGGGTATTGGGATTGCATTAATATTATGTACCGGTAGCTGGTTCTGAAATCTTAGATCTCTGTTTATTGATGTTTTGATGTGATATATAATTTGCTTTGTGGACTAGCTTTTCAAACATATTTTTCAGTACTTATAGTCTTTTTAACAAACAGGGATGCTATAATCTACTACAGTAGTCAGGCATGTCTAATTTAACTGCTCATGAAATCACATGTTCAACTTTCATGGTATTGCTACTTTTATTTTGACCCCTTGAAAAAGCTGTGTCCACTAACAATGCACAGTAAATATCAGGTTTCATTGTTTTGTATAAAAAATAAAGATAAAAATTTTACTTTCTTCTGTAGTGATAGTGGTAAGATTTTTAGTTTTAAAGACTTATTTTTAATGCTGTTTTGGTGTTGAGTATTTTTATTAGGTGCAAATACTGGATACAAAAAATTTTGTTTGTAAACATATGGTTGCCACCTGCCAAGCCACCTAGCAATGTGCAGACCTTCGGCTGACACAAGTTTATTCACAAACAATGTACATGAGTGATAGCTACATAGGAATATCATTCAGAGAACGTAAACGCATGTGCACCCTTGCCAGGCCCTCCGTTAATCTATAAAGCTTATTTTCTCATGGCCAAAAATGGTAGTTGTCCTTTGTAAGCATGCTAATCTTGGTTCAGAATACTTTAAACGGTATAAACAGGTACAACACATCTTTATCTCAAATATTACATTGTAGACTTATGGGTCGCTGCAGAATGTCTCATAGAGGCAATTTATCTGTGAGACGACTATACACCAGTTCATTTATGTGTGCCTAGAGGCTATGATGTAATGTACATGCTGTGTTGATCATAGCTCTCTACACTTCTTGGACTCAAATTCACAAAACACGTGTACCCAAGCAGCCACCTTAAGGACTCTGCATTAAATTTTATTTTTAGGTTTTCATTGTGAGAAGTAATTTGTGAGTTAACTGTTGTAAAAACAACAATCTACTTTGTACTTAGTGCTTGGGAAAGTTTATTTACTGTTCATTTATAGGCATTTGCACACACCAGACTGAAACTTAAGTTCTTCTGTACACATTCATTGGATGATTTTCTTGACTGTTTGGTATAGAAGAATATTTTTTTGGCAGTAGGTTAGGATTGAAGTAGATAGTAGGTATATAAATGCCAGATAATGTATGTTAAGTGTTCCAAGAGATTAATTCTTTTAATCAAAATTAAGACTAAAAAATATTTGTATTGGGTTACTTTTTGAGACTTACTTTCATTGTCATTTTTTTTTCCAGAATTTAGCAGCTGAAAAAACCTACAATAACTTGGATGTTTCGCTGAAGAAAGCAAATGAACATCGGAACGAGTGGTTTGAAGGTGTGCAGAAATGCAAGTTGGACGAGACCTTGCAGGCTGTGATGGAAAGGATAGTGAGGGCAGAGGTAGTTTGTTTTATGATTAACTTAATTTTTGTAAAATAATAAGATTGATTATAGTTACATGTGACAAACTCCATAGCGTAGTCTGGGAGTGAGGGGCGAGGAGGAGGTACGGGAGGTGTGCCCCCTACTCCTTATCTTGGTTGTTACACACTACCTTTGTTCTCAGCAAAAGAAACTAACCACCCAGTAAAATTCAGAATAATACCATGGTGAGAAAGAAAATCAATTCTTAAAATTAATGGTTTAGCCAATCCTTTTACTATCAATACAGGTACTCTTTTAGCTTCCCATAAACCTTCAATTTGCAAATAGGTTTGTCGATTGACAATAGGACTTTCTCTGGATGTAGCTCCAATTATTTTGACTCGAGGTATAGGTAGAATAGGTAAGGTTGCTCCACTGTCGAGCAGTACAGGAGCTCTTATACCATTAACTGACAGCATGAGTTCGGGACATAGAGCTGTTTTATCTACCACGTTGATATCGTCCTTTCTAATAAATACTCTCAGTCAGACTCGTCTAAAATCATAGAGCTAATTATAGTATTATTAATTTAAAAATTTGGAATTTCAACATTTAACTCCACAAAACAGGTTTTGCTCGTCCCCACTAACTCGCTGGCTAAAGGTTGATGCTGGGACTGACTTCATCAACCCAACCTAGTTTAACAGTTGCTGATGGCTAGCGCTAGCAGCTCCACTAGCACTGCTAGGTTGGTTATGTACAAAACCTGCTCCTCCAGGGTCAAGAGGTGAATTTCTTGCAAAATAACCCTGGTTATGAGTAGACTGGGTGTCACAAAACTGTTGGCACTACTGATTGGAGGGTTAGTAGTGTACTGATTTGCTTGGTTGGTCACAGCGCTTGTTGAGAAGTGACTTAGCTGTGCTGCCGGTAATAAATGGCCTATCGGCCCACCTATCCTGGTATCTCTGTGGCAATTGTGAGACCAGTATGTCTGTAAACTCCTCGTCACTCATTGGCACTGTGAGATGGCGAGTACGTTCAAACATTTCATTGAAGTGTTGTTCGAATGTCTTGGTTTTGCATGGGTCAAACGTTTCTTGATGTAGGCGTGCCCTTATGCTTCCCTGGATCTTAGTAGTGTCGCATAAATTCTGACCGGAATTCCTCGAGTGAGTGAAAGTTCTTTTTGTTCACCTCCCACCAATAGTGAGCTGTGTTGCGGAAACTATTACTGAGGCACCTAAACTTGTCCTCAACTCCCAGTGAAAAGTAGGAGAAATACTCCCCCATTTTCTTTAAATGCGTCACGGGTTTTTCATTGGAGAAGCCAGAGAATGTGGGTAGGTTTTCAGCCCACTGCTTAGATGGATGGTATAGCAAATTTGCAGGTGTGTGAATTGTGTAACAGTTTGTGTGGACGTCAGGCTGTTTGTTTACGTCTGCACTGGAGTTACATGATTGTTACATGCAGCTTGCGGTGTTTGTAGCTGTGTCAGACGGTTGAGTGCGCACAGAATTGTGGGTAATATCAATCATGGTGACACGCTATCCTTTCTCGACGTCGGCTAACCTCCTCTCCAACCCTACGGTCCTAGCATCTGGAATAGCTTTGCTAGTGACAGGTGTTTTGTGTCTCAATGTGTGCCGTACACTCCTCCAAGTTAGCGTTTGTGTTAGTAACATTAATCTGCAATTGCTCCAAGCAAAGAGACAGGTTTGTGTTGTTCTCAACAGCGAACAAATCCCAATCGGCTAATTTCAACACTTGATGTACTCACGTGTATTTGAATGCTTTCTGCTTATACCTCAATGTCGTGTAGCTGTGCAATAATTTCTGCTACCTGAGATGCAGTTCACTCTGGCCGTTTCTGACGTAGTTAATCTCGCGATTCAAAGTGGTGGTGTGCTGTTCCAGTGTGTTCACGCGAGTACTCAATTGCTCAACATTGCTGTGTATCTGTGTAACACACATATCGATTTGCTCAAATTTGCTGGTTATTTCGGCAGTCAACTGTGTCTTTACGGTGGTGATTTCTGCCGTGATTTCCGCAGTGTTGGACATGACCTTGGCATGTAACTATGAAATATTAGCCGCTGGCTCAGTTTTCATTTGTGTAACTTGTGTGTTGTTGGATGCAACTTGCGTTTTTAGCTGTAAAATATTAGTTGCTACTTCAGTTTTTAATTCTCAGATCAAACTAGGTAGGCTCGCTAACATATTATTACTGTCTGTGAGGGTTGTGGTAATAGGGTCAATTACTTTGGTGCTTGTTATTTTTACGGCCACATTTTCTGTGGATGTGCCTAGGATAAATATTGTATTAGCATTTTCTCTCTCTGAAACGTCTTCACCCCCGCCTAAGTCGTGCGCAGATGTGTTCAACGTGACTGCGTCAAATACCCTAGACACTAATACCGGACAGCTCTATGCAAATACTAAGAGATAACTTGTGAAAAATAACCTAATGGTATAAGGTGAAACTAACCTATATTTTGATATAATTTTTGTATAATTATTGTATTTTATTATTTTAACCTTCTTTATTTAATTTTTATGTATTTATCGTAATGCTATTTTTTTATTTTCTCCATGCAGCCAAAATATTTTCTCCATAGAGAAATTTTTTTTAATATTTATGTTGGTGGCAACGTACATATGAAATCAATTGACTGTAGGGTGCTGGTCTCTGGTGGTGTGACGTGATAACACGATCAGAATTCTCGCCAAAGCGCTCTAGCTGTCCTGTATTGGTTTATAGTATATTTGACTGCGTCTAATGCGCAAACGTCGATGGCGTCACCTTTCGCCATTACTTCGTGAAACGCATCACTTAAATTTATTTGTGCTGCCCCACCAAAATGTTGTTCACTGTCGAAATTTGTATTTTCAAAATTACTTTTCTGCTCTGGGATATTATTTAGACTTTTTGTAATGCGCCTATTCTGCCTGTAGTCAACTGACTCTGTGCGACGCAGAAAATAGCCTTTCTCAGAATCAGACTCCATTACAGCAAGGAAAGAAAATTACGTGAAACCCAATAAGATTTGCCAAACAAAAATAACCCTGCCTGGTCTTAGCCCCGCACTTGGGCGAGCCACTCTCTGTTGGTTGTAGACTGGTGATAAAACATCACACTTGTAGGAAACAAGGATACACATAACACACAGAAATACCTTTAAAAATTGCAGTATTTAATTAAAATATATAAAATAGATCGCAAACTTTCGCGGCCGTTGTCTGCATTTTCTTGGCTTGTGGGTGTGAGCCAGGTCTGGAGATTGTCTCCGTGCGATAAAATGTGACTGGGCTCCTTCTACATTGTGGTGTTGTTTGTATATGTATATAGAGGTTATGATGTTACGATGTCCCTGTTTGCGGCGATAAAATGTGACCGGTCTACGTCTACGTCGATGTTATTTGTTTATATTTATATAGATGTTGGAAGTTACGTTGTCCCTGTTTGCGGTGGCAGAATGTGACGGGGCTCTGTCTACGTCGCCGATGTAGTTGTTGTTGATTCGAGGACGTAACTCTCCTCCGTTGCTATTGCAAGTAGTTAGCAGGCAGAAAAATGGCAAAACACAGCGAGCTGATGCAGAGGCGGTGTCTATTATGTTGATGCCCGGATAGCAGTGAGGTTAGTCCGAAAACGGATAAAAAAATAAGAAGAAGAAAAATTATATCGGCATTTTTTTTATTTAACCTTTCTTTTGATGCACTTTAACGGACAAAGGCAATTCATAAAGCGAGTGCTCGCCCAAAGTTAGTCGAGGTGACTTTTCTATCTACGTATTACGACTTGCCGCTTCCCTCCATAGTAGTACTTGGTCCGGCACTTTATCTACCTTAGTTCTGACTACGCGGTTACCAATACCTACTTCTGGTTACACTACTACAAAATGAAAAGGCAGTATGCCAAAAAAGGAGAGACAAACAAAAAGACTGATCTCTTCTAACGAATCCGTCCTCTAGGCTTCACAGCCCCTCTACCACGTCTAACACGTCCTCCTCTTGCCGCCATGATGCCCCAACTAATCAAAACACTCAACCGGCCATCTCCCGGTGACCGTCCACGAGCGTACGACGACTAACCGATGACAAACACAAACAAGAAGAACACTTAGCAGGCCATCTCCCAGCGACCGGTCACGAGCTCCGATGAATCACAACTCTTTTCAAACTAATCAACAAAAAACTTAGCCAGCCATCTCACGGCGACCGGTCACGAGCTCCAATGAAACACAACTCTTTTCAAACTTATCAACAAAAAACTTAGCCGGCCATCTCACGGCGACCGGTCACGAGATGCGATGAAACACAACTCTTTTCAAACTAATCAACAAAAAACTTAGCCGGCCATCTCACGGCGACCGGTCACAGGCTCCGATGAAACACAACTAACTTTGCTGGGCGAACATCCGGACTTACTCGGCCGAGCGGCGGAGGGATACATCAGGATCCAATTTGCCTAAAAAGCTGGTTGATTGATGTTTATAACCTAAAAATTGTATGTAACATAGATACTGATAAATTTACAAAGCATTTTATTTCATAATACCAGCTAAATATTCATTATGTTATTAAATGGGGATGTGCAGCGTCATCAATCTGTCGCGGATCACCACCTTCACGGAGTTTTGCGCCCGACACTACCACCCACGTCGATCGAGAAACGCCCGGCAGAGCTCATCGCATTCCAGCACGTCCCTGTACGTCTCCAGGCGAGTGAACTCTGACCTGCCTGCCAGATAAATCCATCCAAGCACAGGCTAGCTCAGAGCTTATTTGAAATTTTAAAAGCCAGCTCTTCTCTGTACGTGCTTCCCAGCAAGAAAACTACGACTAGCCTGCCGCAAAATCCCATTCCAGGAGAAGCAAGCTAAGAGGCTTCTTGAAATTTAAAAAAATCCAAACGAGGCAAAATATAAGAAAAGTTAACAAAAAAAGTTGCTTGAAATTAAATTAGCTTTAAAATGAGTCCAAACACTATATAAATCCGATAAAATTGACACGTAAAATTAAATATTTTTCTCTTGCTTTAAAGTTAAATTTCAATTTTTGAATAGACTTTTAATGGTAATTTCTCTATTAGCATCCCCAATTAATATGTTGGATCCCGCCGTATACATCCTTATACCTGGTTAAGTAGGCCTACTTAATTTGTTATAAACAACAGGAAAAAAACATATTAAGAAAAAAAACAATTGAAATTACTGTATGATAAGAGGCCAAGTAAGTGCTACGTGCCAGTGTACGTCACATCTTGCGACCTGATGATGGCAGCTGTAACGACTGCCGAAACGTCGCAAGACAATCTCCAGACGCGGCTCACACCCACAAGCCAAGAAAATGCACAATATATAAAAGCATAAGAATTAAAGGTGCTATTCCCTACAACCTTGGACAAAAGACTTACCAAAATTACCATCTCCCAACCAGTAACAAAGCAAATTACTAAGTCCACAAATAACTTAAAATATAAATCTTCTGTGTCTGAATTTATTTCACAGTTTATTGAATTATGCACGGCAAAGAAATAAATGTTTAGCTCAGTCTGTAGAGTTGAGATAGAAGATCTCAGGCCTCTGGTTAGACTCGGCATTATTAGCTATTTGGCTAAGTTTAAAAAAAAAAAAAAAAAAAAAAAAAAAAATGTGTTCATAAATTAGTTGATCAGTTACAAATCAAATTAATTTACTGCGGAAATTTGCTTAAGAAATTATTAAGATTTTAAAACGGAGTCAAACACTAATGATTTATACGATTTCAGTTCAATAGGGTTGCGGACTAGAAAAAAAATTACGCCTTACGTAGTTCCCATGTTGGCTTGCAGTCCACCAAAAACTTAGCTAGATTTTAACACAAATAAGCCACTTCTTTAGTCGGTGAACTTAATTAGGTGTTCTCAGTAAGCCCTAAACCCACTCCCTTGGGTTTCCTAAGCTCACGACGGTTGTAGGATGAGCCGACTTTCCCACACGGGAAAAAGCCTGCCGCTACGTCTATTTGCTTCGGGAGTCAAGAATAGATGACCGAGCCATAGCTAATAGCGTCGGTTCTAGCCCTAGCCTCAGAGAAATTACCTAAAATTCCTCCAACTTGGAGAAAGAACTTAAGTATTACTGGATCTGATCCCTAGACCTAAGCCATATAAACCTCCCGAGTACACTAGTATACAGATGCGAATCAAAAGATAGGAATTATGACAATTAAATATTACTTTAAATCAAATTTAACATCAGTCATCATCAAATTAGAAATGTTCATCAAACACAATAATTTATTTAAATATGAGAAATAATCATTCGAAAAAAAATTAAATATCTGTAATTCCATTACACCCTCCCCTCCCCTCCCCTCCCTACCCTAACTTCATATAATTATAACTATTATGTAAAAAATTTGCACACTGCAAATTTTTTATATAGAAATGTGTTTGAATTAATTTGTATGTGTACTAGTGACACTCATGTATGTATTACTGAATAGAAATCACATAAATGTTAAGTACCTATATATATATTTTTTTTTTCGCAAAAAATGCTTAAATGCTTTAAGTAA
>PNEQ01004640.1:127755-149451 GCA_003012365.1 Medauroidea extradentata
CTTCCCACCATCCATCCCACCCTCCTTCCTCCCCTTCCCACCATCCATCCCACCCTCCTTCCTCCCCTTCCCTCCACCACTCTTTCGCCCTTTCTTCCCTCACTCACCACCCATCATTCTGCCCCTACTGGTGTCAAAATAGTACAGCATTCGAAAATACAGCCAAAACTTCACTGTGAATTAGTCCAAAACTTAATCACAAGGGTAGCAATGCACAGAATTCAGAAATTATATTAAGACACATTCTTTGAGATGCTCGTACCCTTCAGTATTTGAACTTTTTTTTTTTTACATTATTTAATGCTTTCATTATTAGTGGTTACGGTTTGTTTCGACACAATATAATCTAGCATTTGTTACAAAAATATTGTGTTCAGTTTACATGGTGTATCAACTTTAAAGTACGAAAAGATTCTCAGTTTCTCTAAAAAATAATTAGTTGCAGTTACAAAAAAACTTACTAGATGTATTTGTACTAACATACTTAGTGAGAAAATTTTGTTTGCAATCTATTGGAATGTTTTATTCAAATAGTGCCAGATAATTTCCAGATTAGTTTTGCCACTGTAAAAGAAATCTAGAATTAGAGCAGTGAACTTAAAAATGAATATAGTAATAGTGTCTACAGCAGTGAGTGTGTTGTATGTAGGTGAAGAAGGCAGTCCCGAGGGTTGCACCTCTCTGCGGCAGCAGGACACCGCCAGCCTACATCACCAGTCCTCGGACACATCCACCATCCCAGAGGAAGATGCCAGTGAAGGGGAAGTGGAGAGCACTACTACAGTGACATCTGTGTCCCCTCCTCCATCCCCCTCCCACTCGGACAGCCTCGACTCCTCGTCGGCCCACCGGACCAGTCTTGGGCCAGATACCAGCACTGGCTGGCGGGAGGTCACAGTGTCTGGGGGAGAGTGATGGGTCCCCTTTCGCCACTGTGGTGGCAACATCGAGTTGAGTCTTGTCTCCTAGGCCATTCCTGGCCTCGACCATCCCCTGCCGGTCCACAAACCGGAGTGCTTACTTTATCAGCTACGTAAAGGCAGTATTTTATTTTGTGCTGGCCGTTTGGGCAAACGGCTGTTATTTATGTGAAATCGTGAGATGGTAGTGAAGAAAGGGAATAGAGAAGATGCTCGTATTTTCACATTGGTACTAACATTCTTGAGCAAACATTGTTGTGGCATGAAGTATTGAAGCAAGTATGAAATGAAGTTGTATGTGTTTGTAGGCCTTGTAGACATTCTATTTAAAGAAAATGAATAGCTGATGTAGTTTTTTATTACATTATTTAATGTGGCTTCTTTTAAAATCTTAATTCTAAAAATGTTAGACAAAGAAGAGGTGCTATTATAAATTCATAAACTGAATTTTTGTGACATGTAGGAAGTCACTCCTCTTTGAGTTCAACTGTGATGTGAAAATATTTTAGTACAAAGTGTGATGATACTTGAAAAAGGTAATTGAAAGTTGAAGTGATGGAGGTATGTTGTTGTATAGTGTGATTGTGTTGTAATGAAATCTACCACCAGTATAGAAATAGAAACTAATGATTCAGAAAAAAAAAGTGTTTATTTCTCCTTGGATACAACCCTATTTCTAGAGATCTGTGGGTTCTCTTAAAATCAAGCTCAAAATATTTTGTAGGCTTGTTTCTGGTTAGCTTTACCTAACTTTACACACTTTAAAACACAAGTGTGTTCTGATTGGTTGCACATAACAAATAACGGTAGAAATGTTTACTAACAAAAATTTTTCTTAATAAATTTGCCACAAACTGCCCTGAAGTATGATACTTAGGCTGTTTATTTAAGATGTCTTTGTAATAAGTAAATTCATACTTATATAAATTTTACATGAATAAAACAAACTTTGAAACGCCTATGTTTCAATTTTTCTGAAGATCTTGGGAAAGGTGACATGATGAAAATAATGTTATACACACTATTAGCCTGTACATATCAAGATGAGGGGTTTCAGTACAACCAACAAGAGCCAGCACCATCGCGTATCAGATACATATTGTTTAAGATGATAAATCTGTACATTTTCACGTGAGGATGTTTTTCTCCCTTTTAATAATTTTGTTTCTTTTCTTGGTTAAGGCTTACTTAACTTTTGTATAGAAGTTACACTAGCAGGGTCAGCATTTTATAACATATATATTTAATTATTTAGTTTTATAGGTTTTTGATCAATTCATTTATATATGGTGGGAAAAATCTTACTCAATGGTGGAAAATAAACATTACATCTGCTTTAAAGGAAGCAGATTAAGTTTAATGTGAGCATGTTTATTTTTTCTATTTGTGAATTACATTAATAAAAAAAAATAAGTGCCGTCAAATGAAGGTCAATTATTTTCAAAGCAACACCTTAACACTGAGGAATAAAATGTGACTCCCTTTTTGTCGCCAAGCGCTAGTAGTAATTTCGTAGATGATTTGTCTTGCTTTGTCTTTGGCTTAGCTTAAAATGTGAAGTGGTTATCGGAATTACGTGTATTATATAGAAGAAAAAAATTGAAATATAATTTTGTTTTGGAACACATTTTTTAAAACCATAACATTTAGTTTTTCAATATTTTACATGTAGACACACATTGCAACGATTCTAAAATTTTGTAGGGCCTGAAATAATAGATTTTGTTTGTATATGATTATTAAAACAATAGTACATAATTTTTTTTCAGGGGACGTATATTAACAGTTTTACACATGCCAATGCATTTATGGACATTAAACATATATCTACATCAGCTTACAATTTTAACACAAGTTTATATAAATAATTGTGAAAATGTTAACGTCGCCAGATGTAAACAAGACAAAATCTTCCACCAAATGACTACTAGCGCTCGGCGACAAAAACGCAGTGTCAAGATATCTTCCTCTTAGACCGTGCACGCGAGCAAGCTGCTGGTGCTCTGCTAGTAGACTGTAAATGCTCTTTGGAGCATGAGAAATATGTCACTGGTACATTAAAAACAGAAAATTTTGTAGGTACATTTGGACAACGTTGATTATAAGTACAGTACCCAAATGTGTCTCACATAGAATAATCTTCACTTAATGTAGTCATTGAAAGAATTAAACTATGTGGTATTTAAGAGAGGATTTATTGTGTAGAGAGTCCACAACACTTCTCTTTACCTCTCCCTTCCCGCTTCTGTTATGTTTGTTTGAAATGAGAACAGAAATACCTACTATCTTTAGACATAAATGCATACTCTAAGCAATATTTAACAGTTACATTATATCAAATTTAAAAGAGTTCATGTGTGTATATTGAATTCAAGCAAAGGAAGCATGAAAACAAATCATTGTTTCTTTTTAAAGCTGCAGTTATTTAGTTGTTTGTTTTCAGCTGTATTGTATTTCTTTTCCAAGTGAATTTGGGGAGTTAGGGCCTACTTTATGTGAGATGATCAGATAAATGTAAGTAAACCGAATTCAGACATTCTAATATTTCATTTATAAAACTCCGAAAGTTATTTTCTTCTTCACCCCTTTCATTCACTCCTTCGGAACTATCTTGTGGCTGAATACACAAATCCAGCAGCAGTGTGTACCATTCATAGTGTTACTGCGTTGTAGAGCAACATCATCTTCCACATCTGACATCTATTTCAGTCACTGTTCAGTCATTCACCCCTACGGTATCCTTAGGTAGACCTTTATTCGTCTCTAGTGGTATAGTTCTTCCACTCACAGGGTGCACCTTAGAGTGCCTTAAGTCATATTGCAAGCAAATAACTCATGGTATAGTTCTTCCACTCACAGGGTGCACCTTAGAGTGCCTTAAGTCATATTGCAAGCAAATAACTCACAAGCACATTTTACAGGCATTTCATATGTGTGGCTCTGGGCAAAATTGTCGACACAGGTCAATAGAAGGTAGTTCTGGAATGTCTCTTATTCCATACGGTACTGAACCTTAACATATTTGTCAGTGAAAAATGTAACATCATGTTATAGGTGTACTGGAGGTCAACAGCCAGTACAAATTGAGTCAATGCATCTACAAATGCACTGGGTGAAGCTGACACATGGAACACCATTACCCTAGAGAGCCAGAGTATCTGAAGTTTCAACAGAGTGGGAGTGTTGCTGATGCCCAAATTCGAGACAGTGAAAGACTGACCCTCTCACCCTGCCGGCATCTGCTGTTTTTAGTTCAATGAAAACTTTGAGCAAATAAATGTTTTCATGTCCGAAATACACTTGAAAACACCTACTCATATTTCCTCTCCCCCAAACATATTTTCAGTGCACGAGTTAGTTTTGAGTTCAGATGAAGAACAGATAAAACAGATAAATCTGTAGCATTAAATTTGTACAGCACACGTCTCAGAGCCATCAATTAAATTAAACCAGATGTTATCGGCATAACTATTAAGGTGGCCGCCTGGGTGAACATATTTTTCACATCAGAGGCTCTGTCGTGAAAAATATGTTCACCCAGGCGGCCACCTTAATAGTTATGCCAATAACATCTACAGAGGTTTCGCATCGAGAAGTCTAGTGAGGTTCCGGTGGCATATTTCAGAACTAGCCATCGTGCAGTGCGAGGAAAGAGGAGTGTGTGTTTGCTTCCTCTTTCTTCTTCTATTATTTTTCTTAGTCTTCTCCTATACACTCTCTACTGACTCCTTCGCCCGACGAACTGGCCCCTTCACCCTCCCCTCTCCACTTTTACGTCCGGCGACCCATTAGGGTGCTTTTCAGGGCTATGTAGAAGCTGGACGTCGAATCCTGCAGCATTTTAGGCGACGTCACGTCATAATATCAGTTTCAGCAAACAGATCTAATCTTGCCTGCATCTAACTTTTAATAACCATCTTAAACGGAATACGAATTACGTTCTGCGAAAGAAAATTAAATTAATATAATACAATACAAATACTAGTGTTAGATTGACCAATTTCGTATCATTAGGGACACCTGATTTTCGCAAAAAGAATTGTGCCCCAGTTTGTTTCAGTGCCTTGTGTGCATATCTGCAGTTCGGCTTCAAGGTTATTGGCAGCGTATCTTTGGCTCAGTCAAATGAAATACTACTGTTTACAATCACATTAAGGTGACTGCAGAACAACACGTCAGTGATTTGTGGGTAGAACAACAAGATTTGTGAGAGTCAAAACATCCAATCACTAACCATGAAGATAAATGGCAGATGTGTACGTAAGACGCTAAAACAAACTGAGGCAAGATTCATTTTGCAAAAATCAGGGGTTTCTACTTATCATCTAACCTCTGTTTTATTACTCACGACACAATGTCTGTTGTACATAGGCGAGTGATATCAGCGTAGTTTTGTTCCTTGAAATAATTCCAGAAATTGAAATTTTATGAAAATGTTGGTCCATAGTTATGTGTACGGAATTATGTGCTTTGGACTATTACACACAAAGTTAATTGAGGCATTTTATGTATGCCCAGCTTAGGGACAGTAAAGATACAATAGAAAAACTTCTCTAGGCCAAAAAGTAACAGCTTGCAGGACTAACGTGTATTAAAAACGTAAAATACTACATATATCAATAATTTGTATTTCATTTACATTTGGTACTCGCTCTTACAGTAAGTTTTGACTTATTAATTTCACTTACAGTTCTATCACATCCTTTTCACTGTTTTGAGGTGAAAAAATTCAATGCATTGCTTAATGATTTATTTAAATACTGTGTACACTGATAATAAAACAAAATGTCATAATAAAATTTAAATTTTTACAATTGAAAAACCCAAATAATATATCTTCTAGAAAATCAAACATTCTCTGTTGTCCGGTACATAGATTTAAAAAATATATACAAACATTAATGGTCACAATCTTGTTGAAACAGGAAACCCAACAAATTTGAGGTTTTAAATCGACAAAGAACTGGCACAAAAATTCAAAACATTCAGTTGGGTCATAAAGATTGCCTTTATGACCAACTTTGTTTCCGCACATTTATCAAATTAGCTTTTAAAAGAATTTTTAAATTAATTATTTTATTTATACAAAGACCACATAGTAAAAAACAAGTACAGTAATTCAGACATTCTTAGGTTACAAAAGAAACTGTTCGTAATGCATGTGCAATGTGGGCTGAAAAAACCCAATTTCTGATTTTGAAATTCTAATAGTAAGGAAAAGTTGGCCTTTTGTATTCTGAATTTGGGAAGAATAATAAATAAAAGTATAGTTGTAGTCTTCAGTTCGTGCATTAAGCCTAAAGTTGAAGAAGAACCACAAAAAAAATTTTTTAAATCATTTTTCTAGTTTTTAACATTGAGTCTACGAGTGTCTAACAGCATGTTATCGCATATATTTAGCTAACAGATAATACAAAAAATTGGGAAAAGCTTCTTGGGCTTCATTTTTAGTTCATGTTTTAGGTCAAAAATTTTAAGAAATCTATAAAAACATGTCTTTGTTTTATTTTCAATTTTAAAATATTAACTTTTTGAGTGTTGTGTAACATGACATTGCTTAAGGTTTGGATAAATAATAAAAAGAAACAATTACAGTTTTTAGAAATTTTTTATTAGAAAGATTTCATTAACATTTAAATGTTGCCCAATAGTTACAGCTTCGTGCAGCTCTTCGCTCATTTCGCAATTACACAAATGGCTGAAACGACCCAGAACTCACTGTGTGGATGTGGCTGCACTAAGAGTTCCATCCACACCCTACCCAACCATCCAGCTATTCAGAATGTAGTTAAATGCTGTACAAGATCATACATGGGAGAGCCACTTTACACAAGAGGCATGGCTTTGAAATCAGATTTTTGGACTAATTTTGGCATTTGCAGACCTTGATAGTAGAGTTGTCCGCATGTACCCACCTCTGTTCTCTTGACGCTGGGCCGGTCGTCTCTCCATCTAAATGTTGAAGCAAATGTCTGAAGGGAAGTTCATTAAAGTAAACAAATGAACCATTGCAATGGCCACTGAATTTTGACTTCAATATTGCGAATCACACAATTTTTCCACCTAGTGTTTGTTAGTGTATCATCGCAACCAATCGCTTCCATTTGGTTTACGTCAAAATTAAATTCTTAAGAATGCACTTAGCTATTTCGACTCCAGTGCCATTTACCAGTGTCAAATGGCTGACATATTGTCCTCCAGCGTCATGAATCAAACTCATGTGCTCCTCCTCCTTCTGAACTCTGCGGTACATTTTGGTTCCAATTATATTTTGCACTCCAACCATCAAAGTATATACTGGTTACTACTTTGACTTGTTGAATGTCTTGTAAGGTTTCTCGGGTCTTCTGTTTATTCTCGTCTCATCTTATATTTATCTACTAGTAGCGACACATTTTTTTCAGTGATAAGTCCAAGATCTTTCAAAAAACTAGAAGCAGTAACAGCTGTGACTCGATTAGAAACACCAAATCTGTCACTCATAAATGCAGTAGCAGGCAGTGTTAGTCTCATTTGAGATGTAGACAAAAATGAAAAAGACAGTTTCATTATTTACTTCTTGTTAAGAAATGTTTGTTTCTTCAGCTTCAGATTTTTCAAAATCAGACTAAATATTTTCTATTGAATGCTTTGGTTTTTTTCCTTTCTTGCCTTTTCGTAATCTTTTGTGTTTCTTTTTTATCCAAACTGGTAGTATGCTGGTCATACATAAACTTTCTTTCAGAATGTGGGATCTTGTTGATTTCTGTTACAGTTACATTCTATAACTACAGATCACTCGCAGGTACTAGGCCTTCTTCCGCACCTACACGAAAATGACAGTAAACATTTACATAATGCAATATCAAACTATTTTGATTTACCCTCAGCAACAAATTTTTCAATTATTTCCTTAAAACTATCTTGATTTTTGTCTCACTGGTATGATTTTCCTAACTTGTATTATGAGTCATGATATGCGTTTATCATCTCTGCACAGCCCGCGTATGAGTAACTGTTGGAATAGAGGCTTTGCAATACAATTGTTCGTTCAACTTTTGTGGCAATACATTCAGATATTGTTTAAAATGCAACTTTTTTTTATGTGATGATAATTCTAATCAATATCTTTCTTCAAAGTAACACAGCGGGACGTCTTCATATGTTAGTTGTTTTGTTGCATTGAGTTCTTTCAGCATACCGAACAAAGAGCAGCAACATGATTGTCTTGTACGCAACATATTTTTCGGAGCCCCCATCTCAATTATGTCGACGGCCAATGTGAACAATACACTCGCATAAAAATGTCACGTAACTGAGCTACACTGACCACACCACACTGTGCACTACTCTACACAACTTCTATAGACTCACGCACTAGCCAGCACAGCAAGCAGAGTAGAAACTGATGTGCTAGTTTCTTATCTACGAACTTGGTCCGAGCGACACAGCTGTGGGGACAGCTACCCTACCGGGACAGTCTTGGGACGTGGTTATAAGCCATGCTCACTCCGAAAGTTACAGCACTATTCAAATTACTTTAATTTGTATGTTTTCTTACTTAATAAACGTTTCACAACAATCACGCATTATATTTTTAGCACGACCATATTAATCTTGTAAAACTGTGAACTAAAGCATTTTGTAAATAATTTTCGCCAACTTTAAGCCCATGCGAGAATTAAAATAGAGGACGAGAAAATTTTCCCGAATTTTCTTATTATTTCTTGTCTACCCTAACATATTTCAATCCTCTAATTCAATTGTAGACTTAATATTAAAAACTCGAAAACTATTTTAAAAAGGTTTTTTTTTTTTGTGATTTTTCTTAACTTTAGGCTTAATGCACGAACAGAAGACAACAACTATAATTTCTTTTATTATTTTTCCCAAATTCAGGATACAAAAGTGCAACTTTTCCTAACTATTAGAATTTGAAGAGCCGAAATTGTCTTTTTTCGGCCCACCCTAATGTGCAAGGTTGAAATTATTACTGTAACTAAATAATATATATACTAATGGAAATAACTATCTGACATTTAATACAGTTGGCAGTAATATATATGCTAGTATGTGATTATCTTATAAAAGTATGCAATTAATATACTGTAAGTAAAACACATTGCAATCACAAAAAAAATTGTTGGAAATAATAATAAATATGTACAAACAAATATATGCACTGTAGGTAAGTAAAACTTGTGGACAAGTATACGTTAAGTAAGCACTAAACTTCCTTGTATAAATTATAAATAATTATGTAAAATATAACCTGGCATTAGCAGAATTTTAATTTAAAAAAAAAAAAAAAAAAAAACTGATTCTATAGGTTCAACTAAACACCGCAGATTTCAATGGATGTATTGTTTTTAACATCATTTCAGATGCTTTTTATGTTTTTGTGCAAATTCAATCAAATATTTGTTAAATTTTATTTAGAAGGTAACACAAAAATTAGGACATTACGTGTACTACAGTAGAATCCTCTTATAAGTCTTCCCACTTATAACTTTTTCCTGGTTATAATGCTACCTTTATTTGGTCCCTAAAACTGATTTGTAATAGGAAATTACCCTGTTATAATGTTTTCCCATTTATAATATAAACATTATAACAGGGTTCTGGTACCATCATCATTGATTGCTCACACAAATAAAAGAATATGACTTTATTTCATTTTTCCTTTCTTTGCAAAAACAGAGTAAATGTAGGTAAGACTACCAATATCCAAATATCTCTCTCTAGCATGTGTGTATGGGTATGGGTGTATGTATGTGCATGTGTGTGTGTGTGCCCCTGTGAATGAATAAATAAATATATATATGCATGTTTAAAGTCACGTATTTGGCCTTTTACAACAATAAAAAAAGTTTCAGCTAAGTATTAAATATTTCTGTCACATCAACCAAATATTCCAGTACATGTATTAGATCGGTGTTACAAAATTGTATGAAATTGTAAAAACAAGTTACACTTTCAATATATATGGTGAAAATGCTACAGTTGCCATTCAAAGAAGAGCACACCACAACACAACTTGTGAATTTCTGTAACATTGACATAGGCTGCATAAGTTACAATGTTAGACATTTACAAATGGCTCCTAGATATAAATGTGATAATATTATGAAGTTTTAATATTTTCTTATATTTTTGTAATATTGTTCCAGGAAATTTACAAAATGTGTGCCTTTTCAAATGTGTTTAATTGGAAAACTTTCAGAACTAATGGTACAAGAACATAACACACTGCATCAAACATGACTATTGTTTATGTACACAGATATGTGTGCACTACACATACACATTTAAATTAACTAAATTTAATGCGCTGAGATGAGAACTCTCACATTTGAAAGAATTCCCAACAGGTTATTTATTTCTTGATACATCAGAAATGTTTTTACCAACAGCCAAATCTTCTCTGATAGGCATGTTCCAAAGTATACGAGGGTCTATTACTTTAGGCAGAAGACATTGCCCTGCTTCTTTTACTCATTATGCTTTAGGCGGTCCTCAGATAATTCAGCACTACTAGTCCTGGTTAGCTGTAGAGGCATGAGACCCTGTCTGAGTGATGGAGGCTAGCGTCCCCTGGGAGAGTGGCATCCCTTTGGGAAAGGCCAACGCTATGTACTTCCTGGGTGCAGAGAAGCAGCTTCAGAATTTCTATTATTAAGGGGGAAGCTTGTAAACTACTCACCTAGAATAGTTGGCAGATTAATTTCTGCTTCAGCTCGGATAGTGCGGCGGTCCTTTTAGACATCTGGCCATCTTTTGCTTTCTGTTCCTGGATACGGTGATGTAGGAATGCCTGTTGCGGAGGTGTCATTATCGGGCTAATTAACTCTATCCTGATTGTGTCGGAGCTCCTTCAGGATCTGGCTAAATCGAATAAGGGTGCATGGCCGGGCTCGAGCAGCCGGTAACTGTTGACAATGAACACTAAGTTCCGGTAAAGTTGGCTCTGGGCCTGGTATTTTAGTTAGTTCAGGAATAAGTCCTCCGGGGAGCGCCTTTGGTTCCTGCATTAAACGTCTGCAAACCAAGGCGGCCAGCCGCCTTGGGCTAAGGTTTTCTAAGTCGTCAATCTCTGCGTGGGTCACATGTAGTACCAATTCGGACATTGAGAGAAATAAAATTAGAAAAGATTTTGTTTTCACTTATATGTTGAGGTAAACAGTAGCACAGTATATTCACACACTTTACAACAGGTCCTTATGCACTGATTAATTATTTGTAATTCATTACAGACTGAATCACACCAAAGAACTTTACTTGTACTACGCCACATGTTTTTACTTCCCGGGAACCTCTTAACTAGTACTTCCGCTTCCAGCGGATACTCATGGCACGCCTCGTGGCAGCCGACCGAACTTACGTGAGTGGGTGCTTTCCCAATTATTGTAGCGTGCCCTCTAGGGAGACCAACTCGCTACCTCCTCATAGGCACTCGGAACAGTCAGGAATATTGAGGAGGAGGGTTTAGGGGCAGGCTACTGCTACAACCCATAGGTATAGGGAAAGGAGTGCCTAGAGAACTCGGTAGGAGTCGAGCCCTAGGAATCACTGATTTTCTGGGGGCGAGAGGTACCTTATATACCTGTCCGAAGGGGTGGAAGTCCCGTTAGGCAGGTGGGGTTTAAAATGGCAGCTTGGCCTCTGGAGCTGTCTGCTCTGCAGGGTTACCAACTCAACTTTAACCAAAGTAGCTCGCCTCGCAAACAAAACACTATCAATAAATCATTTGTCATTTAATAAAGACTTGAAATCGCTTTAAACACACTTCAAACATTTTCGAGACATTACTTACAGTAATTCATTCTTCTGTGCACAATATTATTTGTTATTTATAAAGTCCACGTGTTTGAGGCAGAATGGCCGCGATGGTAAATAAACATTAAGTGGTTTACATTCAGTGGGTATGTGAGTACATCCTTGCACTATAATTTATCAGTATAAAGGCTTATTTTCACTTTACACAATATATACATACATTTCATTCTTATATCTTCACGATCTTGGTATACAGTAATTTCGCGAACGTGTATTTGAACTAAAAAACTAGATCACTGAAGCTCTTAATGTATTTGAAGAGTAGACATACGTGTCGAGATTAAACAAAACCGTTTTAACACTTGCAATAGTACTTTCTTGGAACATTTTTGAGTGCTTTAACACCTGCCAAGATATAAAATTTAATTTTAGGTATGGAGAGGAGAGTAGTTTTTCCTACTTATTAAGAGAAGCACATTACACAACTCTATTGCAACAGAATCCCCGAAACAGGAATATTACATACGTACAGCTGCTCGGGTTGCATTATTAACGATAAGGCGAATAGAAGTATAAAACATGCCCTTTGTTGAGAAGTATGTATGTTTGCATGCATACGCACTTATTTACTACAGCATACATACAGACTTGCATTCATGCATGAATGTATGTATACACTTATTTACTAATGCAGAGATAATATCATAAGTAACCTCAGATATCTCAAAGTTGTTTTCTGTTGTCCCCAGTAAACACTGCCGTTTCCTGAATAAAATAGATTTGTGACAAAAAACTGAAATAAACTGAAATGCCTTTAACATAATTTGCTCTAGCAGTTCAGCATATGAAACAGTCGTACCACCAGTTCCAACAAAGATAATTATCATTGCCAGGAAAAGTTACATGTTATACATCCGTTGTTTTTGACGGTGTACATTATGCTATTAAAAGGACTCGAGTGATGTGATCATAATAAAATTATCGAAATCATTTTAATAATTCTTCTAAAGTGAATTTAAGAACGTTGTGATAGTTTAAAAATGAGGATATGGTAAGTGTTAAAAGAAGGTTAAAAAAATGCTAAGCCTTCCATGTAAAATCATTCAACATCATTTCAGCATGGATTGGTTGCTGCGCGTGTTTTTAAAAGTCCGAAATTATATCAATTTATTTATGTATATTTTCAGAGTTAAAAAAGATTTTATAGAAAAATAATGTTACCTTCTGTTATGAATAATTCACATTTTCGGTAGCGTATAAAAATTGAGTGGTGCAAAACACATCAGGAGTCACAGTTTTATTTTAGAAACATAGTTGTTATATTTCAAACACAAAAAAAACTTGTTTAGGTTTTCTGTCTCCTTCAAGTTGTTTAGCCTCGTCAAAAGTGGAAATATTAACAATTCCAACATGAACTCGTGACTTTGATTTGTGTGACATTAAAAAAGTCTAATTTGTCTACTATTATAGTATAAATCTGTTTTAAATTGATTACAATCGGGGTAGCATTTTATTTCAAATGGCAAATGCCGCCATCTTTAAAACTGCTGCCCAGGATGATTGTGAAGGAAAAGATATATTAAAAAAATATTTGGAATCCTCTAAGGTGAACTAATTAAAATTTTCTGAAAATGTGACAAAAAAACTTTATTGAAATTTGTTTAAATGGTACAGAATTACCAATGGGCAACAAAGTGATCTCATAAGTATATTTTTTCAAGGAAAGTAGTTTAAAATAATGGTACTCCCTGCACTAATACAATACACTAAGGTTAATCTGACTTTTTTGCTTTTACTTTAGAGCATTTCATAAAATTTAACAAAGCATCATGCATTTATAAAACTGTAGTTTACAAAATATACCTAGAGGAAGTGCGCCAAATGTAAACCCCTGTCCCTTAGTCGTCTGTGCCTCTGTCACTAGAGTAGACCCCCGGTGTATAAAGTGCTGTATACGTCTGACATCTATCTGCGAGCATAAGAATTTAAACGGACATGTTGGGTGGAGGGGAAACGTCTCACCATTCTGGCTTACACTGTGCAAGTGATAGCATTAGTTGTGTAATTTTTGCTGTTTTTAAGTATTATTTAGAAGTTTTTGAAGCACTACCACACTCTGAGTGCAAGTAAGTGATTGTCATTTATTATGTAGCGATAGATACAAAGTCATACCGTGCATTTCATTTACGATTCTAGTAGACAGTGTTGAATGAGGTGACAAGATCATTGCTTCGGTTCTAAACAAACTTGGCACGTTCTTAGAGTGAACCATCTCGCGTTCATAGAGTTGATCCATTTCGCGTTTCTTGAATGGGTCCTCATAGCGTTCTTTTATAAGGACCCCTCGTGGCAACTAAGCCACTGCTTATCGCAGATTATAAAATCTGGAATTTAAAATATGAACATAAAATTATTTTACTACAGTTTATAAGTTTCCCTCTCAATATCATTTAGTTATAACTATATGTTGTCATGAGCTACTACTGGTATGAATTGGGGCTACAATGAACGTCCAGAGTGTTCGCTTCACCTCCTAACAAAAAGATTTCAGTTCGATTCCCGGCAGGGTGACCTGCGTCACGGCCGTATCCAGGGGTGTTGAGGTTCAACTCTCTCCCCCATCCCCTCCCCTCCCCTCCCGAAATGTTAAGAAAATTATAAAGCACATAAATACTCCATTATTTCCTTACTGTTTGCATTTTAAAATGAAAATTGTCAAGTCCAAGCCTCCCACTGTTCATTTACGTGTACTTCTTAGAATCTCTTTCTTAACACAACGTTCTTTGTTTCAGAACAATGCTGAATGTGTAATACACATCAAAAGTTATTGTAGAATGTTATGTAATGAGCATTTCAGCCTTGTTTGAGTATGTAGCATGCGTGATTCTCTGAGTAGAATATTTATGTAAATTGTTGTCACTACCTATATCTCAGGGCTCTGTCGATTGCAAGAATAGGGATTTTTATTAAAGATTAAATTGGTGAAACTAAGTTGCTGATGCCACAATTGACTTTTTTGTTCATCTCGCCGTGGCCCACATTGCTTTGTGATATTTTATGTTATTTTTAACATCTACAAAATTGTGAGCAATTAAATATTTTTATGCAGGATAAAACACTCGAAAACATTTAGACCCACATTTAATTTAAATCAGCATTATCATCTTCTCAGTCAAGAAAATAATTTTCATTCGAAAACGATAATATGAAAAGTGACTATAAATACCCACCTAATATAAGATAACACGTGAAACCTCCCCAGGGCTTTGAAGTAGGCAGCGACCTTAAGGGTGCCGCCTGGCTATGCCATCAAAATTTGTGCTAAATTAAGAAAGAAAGGTAGGAAGACTTAACAGCACATGAGCGTACATAATTTTTGTTTACAAATAGTCGCGGTTTTACAAATAGCGTAATGTCGAACGGAAAATTTTCAGTTTTTAATTTTTTGGTTATCTTCTGGAATGCTAAAGTAGCTCATAAGTGCTGTTTTCTCGATTAATGTTAGGAACGAAAATTACAGTTTCTGTGCCAAATGTGCCTTGGGAATGAGCAGTTGACCTACATCATTTAACTCATTATTATACTTGGAAATATAAATCAACCCACGAAAGACACAGGCACATCGGTTCAGTGCTTTGTAAGTAAAGGTTTTGAGGCATGCAATAAACGTAAATAAATTGTGTGTGGATTCATCTTGCTTCTGGGTCATATGTGTGTGAATATATATAATCCGACCATCCAGGCGGAAAAATTAAGCAGCATTTCCCACAAAGTAGCTATGCATCCTGTGCTAGAGTTGTAACCGAAGAAGACAACGTTTCTTAACTTTTTGGGGGGAGGATTATGGACGAAAAAGAGAAGAAAAAAGTGACTGAGTAAAAGGGAAGAATGTGGAATCTCGAATCCATGGAAAAAGCTATAATAGAAGTGCGTCAAAAGAAGACGGGATGGACAAAAGCAGCTAAACTGTATTCGGTTCCCAAAACTACATTGATGAGATTGAGTAACAAAAAGTATGGTGATCCTCATAAAGCTGCTAACACGAAATGGGGCCGTCAGACAGTTCTAACTCCTGAGTTAGAAGAACAACTTGTACAGTACTACCTGGCAATGGAAGCCACATTATTGCTGGTTACATGGCGGGAAGGAAGTAGCTGAAACTGTTTATGAAGAGGCACAAAAAACTGCTCTCCTTTCGTAGCCCTGCTGGTATATCATATGCCAGAGAAGTTGGATTCGCCAAGGAAAATGTGAATGCTTTCCTTGATATGCTTGAATCCCTCTTTCAGAAATGCAATTATCTACCCTCAAGGATATTCATTGTGGACGAAAGTGGTCTAGCAGTCGTGCAGTCCAAAGTCTCGCAAGTGGTTGGCCTACGAGGCAAATGTCAAATTGGTAGTCTGATATCAGCAGAGAAGGGTTCTTTAATAACCATTGTGGTTTGCATGAGTGCCAGTGGTAACTATATGAGTACACAGTTGACGAAAGGAGCTGCTCCAGGAACACTATATTAGTGTCGCCCTTCTGTTTGAATACAGACGTATTTGTTTACTATGTGGTTCGAGCATTTTGTTGCAACTACCAACCCGAATTAAGACACCCCTGTATTGCTGATCCTGGATGGGCATTACAGCCATACAAAGAACATTGATGTCATAAGCATGGCATGGGAAAACTATGTAGCCATTGTCTCTTTGCCAACCTCATTGACCCACAAATTCAACCTTTGGATAGAAAATTTTTATCACCCATAAAGACTTACTACGGTGAAGCAGTTCACCAATTTATTCTCACAAACGAGTGCCCTGTAGCAAACCATGATGTCATGGATATTTTCAGCAAATACATAAAATGTCAAACAGCTTAAATTGCTGTAAATGGATTAAAAATAACAGGGCTGTATCCACTGAATAGGAACGTACTCAGTGAGGCTGAATTTACTGCAGAAATATCACAAGATGTTGAGCAAGTTTATTGGCACAACGACGAAGATTTGCTGTCACAAAGTAATGTTTCATTTAGTGAGTGTGAAGAAGAACTTGGCTCCCAAGAAGAAAATTAAGTTCCTTCCAAAGAAGCAACTCCAGTATCACCAACTTCCTGCTAACCATCGACATCAACCTCCATCACAACAACCAATATCCACAGCGCTCCATGTGATGTGAAACCCTGATTCCTAGGGTTCAATACAAACAAAAAGTTAAACAAGTTTATTGCAGATGCAATGCAAGCTATAGGGGTACTAGAACTAAATTCCTTAAAGAATTTAAATTTTTTTTATTAAGATGGGCAAAACTTTCTAAAATGTTTTATATAACTTATGCCCTTAATTAAATACAACATAGTATAGAATTTCCAATACAATATGACTAGACAGAAACATTTCCAGGTACAACAAATGCCAACAAGGCAAAAAGTAAACACGTTACAATGAAGTAAGTAAATATGATAATCTGTACATTGTTGCAATAGCATCCCAAGCAAAACATAATCGAGGTCTGGTTTAACCTTTTCCAGATATTTTTCTCAAGTATATATTGACTTCAAATAAGTTTCCTAACGAATCTACCAATCAATTCTCAAGCAACAAGGAAAAATATAAGAGTCTGCTACTAGCCCGAAAAAGCACCAAGGGAAAACACACCCAACATGGGTATAATACTTCAAAAATGACAGGCTGGAAACATACCCCCGAAAGATATGCAACCAAACCACCTGAAAAAAAAAAACGTGGCGAACAACCTTAATTTGCGGCCCCGCGAACACGGGACAAACACTCTTAATTTTGCGTGACCGCACAATCAATCATGAGTCATACATAATATAGAACTTTCGTAGGGCATAGTAACAGTCTACTCCAATTTAGATGAAATACATAACTTAGCCCATATAACGTCCGCCTGACGCCCAGCCATCACATGCGGCGACTCCTTGAAACACAACCGCAGTTGGTGGTCCCTAGCGTCGCTCCCGCCCTGATGACGTCAAAGGGGCTCGCCAAATCAGCAAACGGGCGGGGGTTCAAAACAGCTTCAGACTTCGGCAAGCTCCGACACGGGGTTCACACTGGCCACACCAAGCCAATGAGCGCCGGGCGCACCGACGTCATCACGACCAAACAGTGTTAGCGAAGGCATGGAGCACATCAGCAAGCATGCCCCGCGTCATTTGCTGCACTTAAGTCTTGAAGCAACGACGTGAAAATCGGGGCCGCCATACTGGTTTAGCCATCGTTCTTCGCCGGGATTCTTCGTCTTGTCTCAGCCATGCATGCAACAGCGAGGTAGGAATAAATCCAAGCACACAAATTCCCCCTCAGGTGATGCAATATAGGAAACAGGCCTACATATTAACATAATTTGCAGAAATTAATGCAGGCGTAAAACTGGCAGTATTATGTAGGCAGACATGATGAGACACTCGTCTCAGATGTTAGTCCCTTTGAGATACGTCCAGTACCAAAACTTGTGGAAAAGAAATCCACAAGAAGAAGAAAGCCCTCCACTGCTAGCATTATAACATCATCTTCCTATAAAATGCAACTGAAGGAATTAAAAGAGAACAAATATAGAAGCATGAGCTGCGAAAAATATCAAAGTAAAGGGTTCAAAGGACAGGGAAGCTCTCGAAACACACGAGGAAGAAATATTGCGCGGCAAAAAACGAAAAGCTGATGAAGATGATGGTGATTTCAACGAGTCTTTGGAGTCAATATAATCAGGTTCTTCAACTGCAGATTTTCTTGGACCAGGTGGGAGCCCTACTGAGGAAGATGCTAAATGCACGTTTTGTGGTGAGCTTTGGTCGAATGATTCAAGCGGAGAACAGTGGGTGAAGTGCATTATGTGTAGTTACGCATAGTGACTTTTTTAAATTAAATAATCGTATGTGAATTTCTTTTTAAATTATTTTCTTTGATGAATTATGGCTGTAAACAGTGTACTAAGTTTTCATTTTTTCTATATAAAATAAAATATACATAATTAATTACTTATTATCGAAAAACAAACTGGAGGTCCACTTACGGTACACTTCTACTAAACACGAAATGAAATTTTTCTTCCAATGCCATTTGCGATAACGTCAACGTAAATTTGACGTTCTAAGTCATCAAGATTACCATGTTAGTTGATCAATGTCATGTCTTTTGTAACCCCGTGAAGCAGGGGACAGTGTTTATTCAAATGTTTCCAATGGTGCAGAACCCATTATCGTATTGCGAGTTAATCGATAATGATTACGCTGAGTGTGGTGCGGGTATTTTCCATTCATTTCAAAATAGAGGCAATACCTGCGTTGACATGACGTAGGCCTGCATACGTTTCGAACATGCGACGTATTAACAAGACGTACGCCGTGCTGGTTACATCCAGAGCTGCAAGCTGCAAACCAAGCAATTAGTTACTTCTATTTCGAAGGGACAAAATAGTTTATGTACAATGAAGATATTTTCTCATCCTAACTGTCTTGCCTCCGCAGTAAAGCCATTATTTCTGGTTCTGAAGATATTTGGACTGGCGCCAATAAATTCTCTACAAGAGGAACAAAGCCATGTTTACAGAACGCGTGTATGTGGCGTGATACAGACGGTTACTTACGCTGTTACATTTATTGCAGGACAAGTACTACATTTTTACAACACTGTGTCTAGCGAAGAGGATTTGATTTTAAGCCAAGTGATATCAAGTTCGCTGTTTCTGTTTACCGATATTGCGATACTTGTTTCACTAATTTTGGCTTCATGTTCGCGTCAGGGAACCATTATTAGAAGATTTCGTCTCATGGATGAAGTACTTCTTGGAACTTCTTGGATCAAATACCGAAACGTCCAAGTATTTCTCTGTATTCAGCTAGGTTGTTCGGCAGTCTTATTAATATTATATAACTGTGCACTGTTCAGCTATGATTACATGATATTCAATTTTGGGATTCTAACAAGTGTACTTGGTGACACCGTTCTGCGAACAGTGGCATTGTTGTACCTAAACATACTTATGCTGTTCGGGAAAATATTAGAACATATAAACAAAAAAATAGAAGACCTGTGTGCACATGACTCGTCGGATAGCAGTCTTACTCACGAATTGGACACATCAAATCCTTGTTTGTTGAGATCGGTTGTTATTGATATTTCCCCTCCTACCAACATTCTTTTTCACAGAACCCAAAATTTCGCTGGTGGAGTATCTGAAGTAATTTTGAAAAAACTGCGCGAAACATTCTACTACATGCACGAGACAATCCTTTCGATGAATGCCACATACGGATTTCAGATTTTGCTTATCCTAATGGCACATGTCAGTAATGTTATGTTTGCGGTGAACACTGTAATTGATGCCTCAGCGGTCACTTCGCAGAGTAAAATACGAAATACTTCGTTTATTGTACCTACGATGTTTTGGAATGTAATAGGTTTATTAGAAACAGTTGTGGTACTATTTTTGGCACAACACGTGTCTGAAAAGAGAGAGATGACAATTTACCTACTACACAAGTTGAGCCTTAAGCTAAACACCAACCCGAGTGTAATGAAAGAAGCCCAGTTGTTTAACCAGCATGTGTGTGAAAGGCCAGTAGATTTCACAGCGTGGGGGTTGTTCTCTTTAAATCGTCGCACATGTTTCTCTCTTTTTTGTTCACTTGTGAGCTACGCCATCGTCATAGTGCAATTACACCCAGCCTGATTCCAAATTGACAAGACTTACTACAGACCTGTAAATATATTTGCTCTCTCATAAAACTGTGAACATATAAATGTTTAATATTAACCTCAAAAGTACTTAATCATCAGTTGTATTTTCATGTATCAAAATTATGTAACATTTGTACGTACACTGTGATTGCTCCAATTATTAGTATTGTCAGCTATTTACTTACTTCTTAAAATTATCACCCACTTACTATTCTAGTTTCAATATTTAATAACTAAGGAAAGGAAAAATGCGCTATTACGATGACCAAGTTATAATCTAACCCCGACTATTTGTCCACTAGCTGCCAGTTACAGGAATAGTAGAATAATGTATAGACGAATATTTAGTATATAAATGAGTCGCCCATTTCCAAAACCTGATAAGTATATAAAAAATCATTTCAGGAAACAGAAAAAAAACTTCTTATTTATCGCCTAATACATTTAAAATGTTGGAACAATGCATAACGTTCTGTACATTGGAATAGCATTACTGTATAAAATCGCAAGACACAATATTTGTAATATTTGTGGGAAATAAATATAATATGTTGTACTAAACAGCTTTTGGAACTTTAATGTGTAGGCTATCGAAATAAATCGTTTTCCACGAACTCCTTTAGAAAGTACGTATAAAGTACGCATACTAGACGGAGAGTGTCGAGCCATGTTTGTTTATAGGCTACATGCAATATACAGGAAGCTGCACTGTCGACACGCAAGTGTAAAATATGATCGCACTCGTACCATTTTAACGTATATATGTGGTTGTGTGGGTTGCAGTTCTGTTAGAGCTGCATTTACAAATCTTACATATCTGAGTATGACAACATCAGGCATCGCATGTTGACATCTCCTACTACTGCTACACTCTTGATTATCACTTCTCATACCTCTGTGACAGTAATACAGTTGCACGACCATGCCGTTACTAGCTATCGTTTTATGTGAATCTCCTTAGGCCTGAAATATATTTAAAATGTGTGTATTTGAAAACACGTAACAGGATGTTTAGAAAATCAGCGACAAATTACAGCACTTGATTTCTCATATAAAAGTAGGAGCTAACATTTGCACAATCTAAAGCCTGAGTCTGATCAATAGCGGGTATAGCCACACTTTAAAATGTACATACATTTAATTTTTTGCTACAAAAATAATCGCGATGAAAGATAAATTTCCCCCTTTATGAACAATGCATTATTGAACGATGAATTGTAAACCGCAAAAAAAAAAAAAAAAAAAAAAAAAAAAAACATTGGGTGGGCGTGAACCCCATTCAATGAAAAATTTATCTATGTAAATGCAATTTAAGGATTTAAAATG
>PNEQ01004641.1:0-21914 GCA_003012365.1 Medauroidea extradentata
CACCAGGCCACTTTCTCATTGGCAGACCCTTGGTGTCGGTGCCTCAGCCATATGCAGACGATGATGGTGGTTTGTGTCTGTCTCGTCGATGGAAAATGGTATGTGCCCTTGCCAACCAATTTTGGAACCGGTGGTACCGGGAATATCTTCAGCAGCTGCAACCTCGTGGTAAGTGGCGTACAGAACAACCTGGACTTGCAGTTGGAGACCTGGTTCTCGTTTGAGAAGAGCGTGTGCCTCCTTTGAATTGGTGTCTTGCAAGAGTGAGCAAGTTGTATCCTGGACAAGATGGTACGGTACGAGTGGTGGACGTGTGCACACAAAAGGGACAGATGCGGCGACCAGTGCAAAAACTGTACCCATTGCCGTGCTAGTAATGTGCTGCATTATGTTGGAGTGTTGTAGTTATGTACATATTGTATTAGAGACCTCAGTCGGCCTCGGCGGGCAGTAATGTTTGGTATTGTGTACATATTGTAAATGGACCTATTTTCTGCACCTGGCGCGCAGGGATACATTCCTGTGCAAGTAGTTCCGGACCCCTCAAGAAACCAGTGGAACTCAAGATGGCGTGAGGGTAGGTAGCAGTTGTGGAGTGTCCCGCATATCGTAGTCGTTGGTAATTCGGATGTGCTATATTCAGAACAGATGCTTCTGTCTTCTTAAGAGCATCTGTTGCTTCCATGATATCTTCTTGATTCTTTGAGAATCGACGGTCAAACTCAAGAGTTACTATATCGAGTATATTAAAATAAATGGACTTCGTGTTTACTTCCATTTGGCCCACTGAAGAGGAAACTACACTATCTGCTAGACGCAAAGACAGAGTCCTTTGCCTTTTTGTTGCATCATACCATTCTACATTGTTGTTGTTGGCCAGTCTCTTTGCTGTTTCCACTAGCTCATCGTATTTCTCGGTGCTTCTTATCTTTGCCAATTCTTCTTTGGTACTTTTGATCAAACTACCAGCTGCCATTAAATCTATATCCTTGGACTGAAGCTGTTCAGAGAGGGAATATGTTATACCCAGTACTAGCTCCATTGCAAATAGAAGAAAGATGAAGCACTGTTGTTCCATTTGAGCTCGGATGCTGATGCTTTTAGCTCTGTCTTTCGCGCCTTCCTTAAGCACTACTAAAATTGCTTCAAATTTTTTCAGGATCTTACTCACAGCACTAAACCAAAAAAACCATCGTGTAGGAACGAACCGCTCTAGACACATGACAGGTTGCTTTAGTTTTCTTTGAGTTTCTAGAAATAACTCACGTCGGACTGAGCTATTTGATATGAAGCAGTAGATTGTTTGAAGTGTTGAAAAAAAATATTTAGCTTCTTCAATTACATTGAGTGAATGCACTAATACTAAATTGAGACGGTGAGCATAGCAGTGAAAGTAAATAGCATGAGGTGCTTGAAGTTTCACTCTTGCTTTGACCCCACTTGCCCAGCCACTCATTACACTGGCACCATCATAACACTGTCCAACACAATAGTTGAGGTCCAGTCCTTGCTCTGAAAGAAGTGAAAATATTGCATTTTCAATATTCTCTGCACTACAGTCCTTCAAGTTATGTAAATCTATTGCTCTCTCTTTCATTTTCCAATCCTCACAATCAATATAATCTTATCAGAATTGCCAACTGTTCTGCCTTGGAAATATCTTTGGTTTCATCAGCCATGATTGAAAAAAACCCAGCTTCTTTTGCTTTTTCGGCGATACTCCTCAAAATTCTTGCAGAAAATACAGATATCAAGTCATTGTGATACTCTGGAGAGCTGTAATGGCCTTATCGACGACTCATTCTTTCTTCGAGTTTCGGATCATCTTCACAAATGGTTTCTAGCATTTCCAAAAAATTTCTTTTACTTTTGGAGGTCGCCGACTCTACATGGCCTCTAAAAGCCAAACCTTGCCTGCCAAGGAAACTCACTACTTTAAAAAGTGTCTTGAGATGTTTTCGATTTTCTTCTATTGCAGATATTCTTTGCGAATTTAACAGAGATGCTACTAACATTTGCATTGAGCTTCGGTTTTTCATCTCTGCCCAGGCAGTCATTGTCATTTTGTGTCTTTCACTATTTTCATGTTGTTGAAAAAGGGCTGCTGCATCCTTCCACTTCTTGAATCCCTTGTCTATAAACGTTCGCTTTCCGAATGTTTCTCCTGGGCGAACTGCAGATTCTGAACAGAAATGTCGACACGAGAAACAGTACTCTGCATCTTCTTTTACTACATATTCAATCCACTGGTGAAAACTATAATATCTAGCAGAAAATCTTTTACCATTGCTCTGAGGAAAGATAAGGACTGGTTGACAGGGAGCCTGCAGTGGCCCACTTGTAGGTAGTTAGACTAGCCCTGTAGAGCATCGACCAAAAATAAAAGAAGAAAGACAATATTATTGAGTTTAATATTAATGAAAATTTTTAAATTGCGAATTTAATAGTGAATTCCTTATATTAAGTATTATTAACATCTGTAGCTACATTTTCTATGGTGCAATAAAAATCGAAAGTCTGGTATTAAATTCTTGTTTCAAAACTTTGGTATTGTATATTCACAGTGCAAATATCGCTAATAGGGTGTCTACCGGTCACGGAAGTTAAACGAGGTCAAGGAAGTCACAAAAAAGTCACGGAATTTAACAAAGGGTCGTGGATTTTGTAAGTGGACAGTTGAGCGCCGTGTAGGAACAAGCAGTTTATTTTTACTTGTTTAAATTGTGCTCGTTTATTTGTATCTTCGAGAAACGAGCTTATCCTTTGCTAGTTCAACCTATGTGCTGGACTGTGTTCGGTACTTGTGCGCTTTTAACGATGGCACGCCCAGATATGTATGTGTGCTGCAAGAGTTGATTTAATGAGAAATCGTCACAGTCAAGGAGTTCAAAGTTTCGCTTATGCCATTTTTACCCGTTGCCCAGTCGTGTTTACTTTCTCAGATGCTCGCCTTGCTAATGATGTTTAGTGCTGATAATGCAACCCCCTCTTTTTTTTTTGTCGTCCCTTCACTTCGCTTGCAGTCATGCAGTCTCCCATACATACCCACACACTTCACCACAGCGCAATACTCTGATAATGACAACAAGAAGGGAAGGGTTATAAGTCGCATGTTGTTGGGAATTTTTTCGCTAAAGGGTTGAAGATATGGACAGTTTCTGGGAAAGCCGTTGCAAGTTGTTTCCCACGCTGAGAAAGTATAATGCTTGTGGGCACGGTCTAAGAGGTAGAGGTCTTGACACTGCGTATGCTCTCCAGCAAGAGAAAGTTGACCCCTTCATGTCGCCGAGCGCTAGTAGTAATTTGGTGGAAGATTTGTCTTGTTTACATCTCGCGTTTTAACATTTTTTGCAATTATTTACATAAAATAATGTTAATAAGGTAAGCTGATATATTATATACATGTTCCGTGTCCATAAATGCATTGGCATGTGTGGAACTGTTTATAAAAGTAGTCTGAAGAAATATATTGTGTATTATTGTTTTAGTGAACACATTCGAACAAAAACTATATTTCGTGCCCTACAAAATTTGAGAAACGTTGCAATGTGCATCTACATATATAATATTGAAAAATAAAATTTTATTGTTGTAAAAAAATGTGTTCCAATACAAAATTACGTTCCCATTTTTTTCTTCGATATATTACTCGCAATTCCGGTAACAACTTCACATTTTAAGCCAAGCCAAATCTTCCACCAAATTACTACTAGCGCTCGGCGACATGAAGCAGTCACATTTTATTCCTCAGTGTCTAGGGGGCTTATTCATAGTCGTTTTTGACCCGGACTAGTGCGGGATTATCGTCGGACTAATTTTTGTCTTATTCATAGACGCGGACTAACGGCAGTCCGAGTCAGGACCAACCCTGGACTAACTGGCACAAGATGATCTCAGGATCATCTCGGAACTATCTCACGACTATGAATAAGGCCCTAGACCTCTACCTTCTTAGACCGTGCTTGTTGGGGAAGGTGCGGTCATCTTCTGGCCATGAAACAGTAATGTAACTCTAGCTGTCATTTGGGTTGGGGGGATTTCTTCTGCCGGTCGTGAGACAAGCATGTAGCCGTCACTGCCTTGTTATATACGAAGAGGAAGCGTTTGCCTTATTTTAAAGAAAGGCTAGACGAACTGTATAATGTAATAGTGCTCAAAAGCCGAACGTTGCTCTCCGGCATAAGCCGTCACTTTTTTTACAGCTAACTTATGTCCCCATAGGTCACCGAAAGAGTCACTGAATTTTGTTGGGTGGGTTGGGTAGACACCCTGGCTAATGTTTTTGCAGCTAACTCTCACTTATTGTAAATTAAAGTTTCACATAGTTATGAAAACATGTTTCGAGTGTAATTTGTAAGCAAATAAGTATAATTCAATTGAATCCCAAAATGATTAATGCCTAACAAAAAAAAATTTGATCACGAATGCAATTGTGTTTAGTTATTTCGTCGCTGCCATAATATTTTACTTCGTATATTATTATTCTCATTGGTTATGAAGACCAGTACATCTGTTAAGGAGGCTTAGCTGCTTCAAATTCCAACTCTATAACAGTTAAAAAATACTGTCATGGCGGCCGGCGGCCGTTTGGATGGCGAAAGTAAACAATATTCGGCGTTTTGTGCGGCGGAACTCAAAGGAAAGTTTTATCATGTCTGCTTCTTTTTACCTATTCTGTGACCAGTGACACCAGAGCACCGTGCACCAGAGCCACAGTCGGCTACAGCAAAGGTGTGTTATTGATAATAAAAGAGGTTGATTATCGCTAACATTTTATTTTACAAGAAGTCTTTGAAATTTTACCCGAGCTAAACTTTGATAAGGGTGTTGCTATCCAATTTCCAGGGCTTCTTTCGTAGGTGTGTTGCTCGCATTGTTGCCTTTCATCATGCAAGTTATTTTTAAGTATTTATTCTTTAGACACTGACCGTAAAATGAATAATGTTGTCTTTGTCAAGAGGCAGTATGGAATGTAGATTACTAACCTTTCTGACTGCTGTGTAAACTGTGTGAATTGTAAATATGATTATTGTGAATCTGCTCTAAAGTTTGATATAAAGAATAACATTGAAAAAGATTCCAGCAAAATAAATACGTGAAAAGGGGAAACGGGCGACTAGTAAAACTCTTGGCAAAATATGTCTTCACATGATTAATCTTGCTTACTCTTAATAATTCTATAATGTATTTGAACCTTCTGAAACATGAAATAAGTTATTACTAATAACCATCATACTAAGAATAATAAAAGTACGAATCAAATGAGAACCTATTTGCGCAATGGACTTTACTCGTACAGTAATTGCCCATAGTTTCTTGCAGAAGAAAGTTGAAAGTTCACCTCTTCACCATCACGCTATGCGACTATGTCCATGCGTTTGGAAATGGTGTCGAATTGACAAATAACAAAATATTTTGTATGTTTTACAGAAAACAAAACATGGCAAAAGTTAGTTTGGCGGATTGGAATGAATCAGAATAAGTTATTATTTTACTTATAACTTGCTCAAAGATAAAATCAGCATTATTATGCATTTGAAATTATCAGATATACGGTATCATACTAAAATATTTATTTTTTCAAATGTCACATTTTATGTAAAATAAAGTGGGACTAAATCATTACTATGTGAGAATTGGTATTCTTTACTTGCACTTTGTTGTGATTGTGAAGAAGAGGTTTCTGTTGCCTCATTATCAATGCCAGATTCAGATGTAGTTCCTAACGATTCTCCTTTTGTCCTTTTAAAAAAGTCTGCAATACTTTTGTGTGTCCTTTTCATTTTGATGGTATTTGACAGTTACAATTACATAACACACGCACTCCACACAGAAACACAGTGAACAGTTACAACACCACACACTTACAACAAAGCTTCTCTACACTTACTCAAATGGACTGAACACTGAAAAACTTTTTCACGAACGTTCACACTGACTACAGCTAACGTACAAGCTGCAAAAATTATGCCGACTGCCGGATCGGGAATCAAAGATGACTGCCTGTTGACCATGCTAACGGCCTTAACAAGGAACTTACGAAGGTCCACTTCCACAGTGCTATCTAACGTGCATTTTATGAACCTACGCCATGTTCTGCATTCTGTAGATACCTTGTTCTTTATTAGTTGCGTTAATTTTTAAATGAAACAATTACTGCAATGATCAGCTTAACACACAATAGCTTAAGTATTATCTTCTTTGTTAGTGAAGCATGTGTAAAATTAGAAACTTTAAAAATAAAACGTCTGTTTTATGTGCTTACGTAAGTATTAATTAAATAAAAAATACACAAAAAATTCCATACACTTTTAATCCTAAATTCAGGGGGGGGGGGGGCATTTGCCCCCCCCCCCTGCCACGGTCAGATTGTTTAGCAGGAACCTCTTTTGTCTGTGTTCCTTGGTATCACCAGTTCTAACTGTTACAAAGTCCTTTTTACTAGGCATCATTCTGCTTACACTGTCATTTGAATAAAACTTTTGAACAGTATCGACGGCACTGAAGTCTAGTTTCCGCCCAGGTTTTGGATTCGGTGATGCCATTATTCCACTTTCCATCACTAACTTCTTTGATGTTCGTATCATGTAGTTATTTGCAGTTGGAAATTCCTTCTATATTCTGCTAATACTCCAGTCTTTGGGTAAAATAGTCTAAATTTGCACTTTCAGACTCCTTTCTGTGCAACTTGTCGCCTCTTATCAGGTTTCGAATGTAAATACAAGTGTGAGTCTTACCAAGAGTGGTTTGTGTTGAGCATGAGACTTTGGGGAGCACAAGGTGAGTATGGTTCCAGTGATCTGTCCCCTACACGACGAGTGACTGTCGATCTTGGCCAGGTATGATCTCTGGAGTTCTTTCGAGGGACAAGTATTTTATAGATAATACTTTAGGTTCACGAGTCACTCACCTAAAACAAGGTTTCAAGAAGGCGGCGCTTCTTGGCACAGACGGTGGCCGGAGGGTGCCACTCGTTGAGCAATTTCTGGACGGGTCCCGCCTTGGGACAAGGTGGAGTCTTCAGAGGACTTAGCAGAGGCGGTACACTCCTGCGCATGCCCCGCAGTATTTTTCGGAGGTCCGACTTAGTGGGAGAGGTTTTGGGTTGTGAATATTGCTGACAAAGTTCGGGTAATGTTGGGGCCTCGCCCTGTACTGGTACTGCTGGTAGTATAACCCTACTGAGATCTATTGCTGGCTGCCTTTTTGCTTCCGTACGATCCTTCTCACTACTCTGCTCAGGTTAAGACATTAAGTAAAAAATAAAAGATATGAAATAGATGCAATTACTATATATTGAAACCAACAATATACAAATTTTACACAAGTTCACTGGCTACAATTACTTACAATGTCTCTTAATACGCACTTATTAAAGACTTCAAAGATTTTCACTTGATAATATATCGGTACTGATACTGAGAATGTTTTTACTACTCTCTCTGTTAATACTGGGCTTCGCTCCCGCGTGGTCCAACGGAACTACCCTTAGCGAACTGATTTTCCGGTTCAACAACTTCTAGAACACATAGCGGGCAGAACTGACTTAGTTCTGTAGAACAAATATTGCGCGCGCAGGCCAGGCTAGCAGCGTTTGCCACCGTGCACCACTTGACACTCAAGGTAGGTAAAAGTGCAAGAGTTGGGTGTGGTACACGGAATCCGCCGACAGGTAGATTTAAGGTAGGGTATTGCAGAGGGCAGCTTGCAGACATCAACCCTCTGTGACGGACTGTTGTGTGTGGGGCTGGGACACCTTGCAGACATCAACCCCAGCGTGTATGGAAGGAATAAGGTTTTCAGGTAAGGGTAATCTGTTGGCACCTTGCGGATGTCAACCAACAGATTGGAGGGGAGTGAGCAGCACCTCACGGACATCAACGGCTCAGGAAGGGGAGTGCCAAGGAGACTCGGTGGTTCGGCTGATCCCCTGACTACTGACTAGGAAGGCTGAAGGCCCCTATTTTATACCCGAATCTTTAGGGGGTCGAGCAGAGTGGGTGGCCTCCCGAGGGGGTGGTGTTAACGGGACTTTTGGAACGAGGCGGGCTCTAGGCAGGGAGGCCAACTACACTGCGCGAAATATCGTCGCATGGGTGCGCGAAGGAAAAATACAACATCTAAATATTTCCACTCGGTGCCATGAAAAGGTTTAAACAATAAATAATTTATGCCAAATAAATTATCAAGATGCAAAAATAAGACTTACAATATATGTATAAATACGTAAAATAATAAATATAAATATTATTAGGTTTACAAACAATTGGTAGTAGCGGCGCATGGCCGTGGTTTGTTTACAACAGACGTGAATATAACATAAACATGAGGTAAAGTATATTTGAAGGTTAAAAATACAAACAAAGTGCGGCATCAAGTGGTTTAAGGTATGTACAAAACTTCCTGACTATTTTTACTGAGGGGATAAGCAAATCTGCAGCTGAACGTAAATATAAATCTATTCGGTGCAAGTGAAATGCGTCAAACTTTCAAACTTTTCCTTCAATTGTTCTAATATTTTTTCATCGTAGTTTCTTTCCTGCGATAGTGCTTCTTCTGATGCAGGGATTTTAAAAATTGTTTCTTGAATTGCGGAAGATATTTTCATTACTTTTTTTCTTGCATACTTTACTGTTCTCACTTTTCTCTTCTGTATGGGTGATTGTCCTATACTTGGTAGACTGTCATTTAATGCATGTAATGCTACAGCCATACTTGATTCCTCCTCATCACTGTCAGTTAGCCTTTCCTCTTCACTTTCCACTTCCTCACATGCAGTACTTGCACTTGCTATTGATGAGATTTGTTTTCAACATGAATCACATTACTTCTGTCCAGTCTGCAGGTGTGGTTGTTTCTGTATCATCCACTGAAGAACGTTTCTCAACTCTTTTCTGCTACTTTTATGACCCTGAATATTAAATGGGTTATAGCACTGAGTATTTATGTAGTTCTTCTCCATAGCTGCCTTGATATTTCTCAATATGACTAAACTTTAGAATTTTACATTAGATGTATTGCACTGTTGTCAATGACAAAGCTGCACTAAGACTGAAGGGACTATTTAACAGGTCTGAACTTGCTCAGAGGACATTTGGTGCAAAAGTTGTTCAAGTCCACTATATACCTAGTCAGTAACCCAGATGTGGCTTCTGATCCCAGATCCATCCCAAAATGAAACTTATGTCACTTACAGCCAAAAATACACCATTAACATTTTTTTTTTTCAAAATTTTTGAAAAATACACTTTTCGAAATTTCCAAGGTCACAGGTTACATGAACATGACCTTAAATAAAACCTTTACTAATATTTGGGAAACGTTTTTAAACTTAAAATGCACTTTTCAAGCTTTACATTAAGACCTACATCAAGATTCTAGCTTAATTACAAAGGAAGTTATGAATTACATTAGCAGGCCTTGCGCAGCAAAAATGCTACTTTCTCCACAAGTTGGCAACCGTCCTGTACAAAAAGTATCACTCATTGGGGTTGTAACTTTAGAAATGCACTTTCCTGCATACCTACTGCTAATTTACCAAGTTTCATTAAGTTTGGAGAGGGTGATGCCAAAAATTATTATTATTTTTTTGGTTGATTTGGCATAGAATAACCCAATTTATTTTACCATTATCAACTGCTGCCATAGTGAAGTTCCACTGTATACACTACATAACTAATTATTAAACATTCACTCCCAACAGAAATAATTATGAGCTGAGAAACATTAAATTCAAAATACTGTATTAGTTACAAAAATATTTATTTCAACAGTTCAAAATAAAACCACCTAACTTAACTCTCATCGACAATATTTTCAGCAAGTTAAGAGATTTGTTCAAAATATGCACATTTTAAAATATAAACAAATTAAGTAACACTGTACATTCACATCCACACACAGACCATCTTCAACTTGCCATGAAAAACTGCAAATGAAATGGTGAGGAGTACCATATTTTTAATTAAAAATTAACTTATTATGGTGCACTTTTCATGGAACCCTATTTTACACAAGTCTATGAAATTCTGGATGTGTTTATGTAATGTGCAACACTATAAAATCAGTCTTATCACATTTAACATTACAATTTTTTTCTGACAGTTTCTTTAGGAGATGGACAATGACTGTGATGGAAGTTCTACCAGATGCCATCATGCATAGAAGGAAGTAGACAAACGCATTGCACTCAATCTGTATCATGCCAAATGTAAAAAAATTCTGTGTGTGTATATATAAATACTTACATGCACACATACACATTAACATACATATACAGTACATACATACACACACTTCAATATACACACAAACCTACAGTCAAATAAATGGGTGGTCAAAAACACATATGAGTGCAGTGAACAGTAAAATACATCATTTAACATATATTTTGTACATCCATTTATTAACTGTGCCATCGTGTTTAAAATACCATTATCTCATCCTTTTATCCCTGGCAAGTGACTTCCCACTGCTTCACTAGTCATGATGCTAGTTAGAGCTCTTAATTAAGAGTGATACACAAGGACAGACTTCAACTTTCAATTCCAAACATACATGTCAAAACTTAACAGAAAAATACAATAACCTGTTTCAATGACTCATTCTGGCTTAACTGTAACAGTTTATAAAAATATATCTTAAAAATTTCCCTACAACATTACTAAAGAAAATAACTGGAATCAGCTTTACAAGTACAGCATAACATTTTTACAACTGTTACATGATAAATACATACTATCAATAAAAAAAATATGATTTTGTAATGTACATGAAATAATTTTACTAAAATAAACATTGTCTATTGAGGACTTTTGGTTAGTGGTAAAGTAATTCTCAAATCATGAATCTGCCACTTTATGAGGAGCAGGGGAGGGAGGGAGGGGGAGGGAGGGAGAGAGAGATAGAGAGAGAGAGAGAGAGAGAGAGAGAGAAAACTGAAATTTGGAAAACCTGTACACCCAATCATCACTTTACAAAGAATGATTTAAAATATACAAGTAAATTATTGATTTATAACATTGCCAATGAAGACCTCTAAAAAGTTTTTAAGAAACATGTAGATGAGCATCATTACAATCATAACATACATATTTCAAAATATAATACAGTCGAATCTCGTTACAGCGAGCTCACTAAGCGTGAACTCTGTTATAGCAAGGTATTTTTGGCGAACCATAAAAAAATTCTAAACAATATTTTTAAAAAATTATAAATTCTGTACATTGAGATTGTGTGAATTGAGCTTGCTGCGAGTTAATGTCTGTGTGAACCAGGCTTGCACGGACTTTTGTGACTATGTGAATTATGCCTTTTGTTATCTGTCTGGTAGCTTCCCTCCCCCCCGCAACTCCTATACCTTGGGAGGGATAAAGTCAAAGCTGGGCAAGAGAAAAGGTGGGAGGGGGTAGTCAGAATGCAGACAAGTTGCCATCATGATAATTTGTGCACCTGGAAACAGTAGTTCAAGAGCGTCATTGTCAAAGAGTTCAAAGCATCATTTTCAGCAAGTCCAAACTGCATCACTTGTGTCACTTCTAATTGCAGTTGCTTTCATCCTGTGGTTGCTGGCTCGGCCGATGATATCTGCTGATAGCTGGACATCTTACAGCCTTACCTATCATTCATTTATTTCCACCAGCCGGGTGAAATAAAAGCCAGCTAAAAGAAAACTTGCTGTGGTTTCATAGTTCTTTTGCATCAACTCCACTCCACTATTTCACCTATGGTAAACAAACACTAGCACTAACATAAGCCTACCTACTGCTGCTTTATGCTGTGCACCCATATAACTCACATTCCACTTTTGATAGTGCAAAATTTGGCGGGGAAAAAAAAACCCGTTTGTGTTGTAATTGTAATTTTGATTGGTTTTCATAATGTTCCCTTGACATTTTGCCTTCTATCATAATTTTCAACAACTGTGTCGCGAAAAATTGTATGCTGCTTGTTTCATTAAACTATTTTTAATTTGTGCTACATTTCATAAATGTTTTGAGTGTCAAACATGACATCATATTTGTAGTTTTGTATCAATAATTTATCTTGTTAATCCCTGGTTTTGTTAATTAAAAATGTGTAATTATTTAGCAACTACAGTAACTTTTGTTTAGTTTGATGTAATCGCTCAAAGCAGCAGCTGCTGACCCACTGCGCTGCCACAAGCTACGATGGTTGAGTGATTGATTGCGGGACAACACTGTGATGGCCGAGTTGCATGGTCGTGGTCAAGTTTTAAGTTTTTCTGACATCAATAACATACTTTTTGGATATCATTGAAAAGAGAACACGCCAACCTGCTTAAATAAACTATAATTTCATTAATATAACAAATTATCTCCTGTTAAATAGATTCAAACACAATTTTAATGCAATTTTGGGTGACTTTTTGGATTTGGAGGTAAACATAAACCCAATTAGGAAATAGCAAGAACTTGGTTGTAGTGAGGACCAAACCCAGAACCATAACACCTAGTTATAACAGGACTCTACTGTATCCCATTACAATCAAGTTAGACTGAATTAAAATAAAAACTTTTATAAAAATTTGAACCTGTGAACAAAATACAACTATGATCACACAGACACATACAAAAAACATATTTTACCAAAACAATAGGACACTAGAAACAATAAAAGTGTAACAATAAAAAGTTACATATGTGTTTCTTACACTCCTGATAGGACAAACAGTACAGCAACTTTGACATAATATTTATTTTTGGGTAGTGTTGCAGCAGTTTATTTGCACACACGATTATTAAACTGATATACTAGTAACATTGATAATATAAAACATTCTCTATCTATTTTTAAAACATTCTCTATCTATTTTTAAAACAACAGAACTTCTCTTAAAACTCAATACAGTACTACATCACAGATTAAGAGTTGTCAGTATTAGAATACTTGCTGAGAAGTTTGGAAGACAAGCACTCGTCCAAGTGCTGATTCATCAACTCTGGTGCCACCCACGTCATACAGCAAGGGCATGGATACAACTTTGTTTCAGTGCCACCGCCACCAACATCACCAGGGCTACCGCTGCCATTACTACAGCCAGGCACACTCGCTACGTCACTGTCTTCTTCTTCACCATCAAACGCACACGTCACACATGTTTCCAAGTGCTGGTTCAGTTCCGCCTCCTTCAGTTCCTGGTTACACACTGGACAATGCACAATGCTTGAGCCCTCGCTAATATCAGATACCACACAACCATCCAGGTGGCTGTTTATTTCTGCCATGTCCAACACTTCACTGCAAACCGGGCACTGCACATTGCTGTTTTTCTCAGGGCTGTCCAGAATTTCTATAACATCACAAGGTGGCTCTTTGCTATCAGGAACCCTTGTGGTTTTGACTGGTAACTTTGGACTGGTTACTGAAGACTTCAAATTTGAGACATCAGACTTATTCTCCTTCTTTTTCTTTGGTGGTGATACTACGTCTGTCTTTAACACAGAGGATCGTTTGTTCGTTGAACTTGCTTTAGAACTACTTCCTGCCGCACTACTCTTGGTACCTGTACTACATTTATTACTAACCTCACTACCACCGCTGCCTAGAATGTGACCCTCACCATTAAAAGGTACAAAACTATTCTTTAGACTACTAGGGTTTACAGGCACATTTGGTTTTTTGTCTTTTGTAGTCACAACCAAAGTATTTCCACCTCTGTTGCTGACAACCCCACCAAGTCCACCAACTTTTTTACCCTTTCTCTCAGTTCCCCCACCACCACTTGATAACTTATTGTTGGCTGCACTGCCTTGCTTTCTGTCCAGATCTTTAAAACCAATTACATTGTTCCTGACACCCGTAATAGATGACTTTTCAGAAGTATTACGGTTTTTGTCACCTGAAGTTGCACCACTGCCTTTGTTTGGGAAGAAACTACGGATGTCTCCAGCGTTGTGTGACTTATCAGTAGTACCTGGAACCAAAAATAGACAAATATTTTTACCATTTACAAAAGCTCTGAATGAAAAATGTAAGTGAAGGAATCATACTATTGCTGCTGTGGGGAAAATTGAGCAGTAAATTTAAAAATAATTTTAAGTATGAAATAATATTATAATATTCTTTAACAAGAAATTGTAATACCGTACCTATCCAAATGGAAGACAAGGTTTTCTGACAGTAAATTGATTATAAAAATTGGGGGTCGTTTAGAAATTAGAAATCGGTGTCATCTTAGGTTCGAGTCAAAGAAGAACTTGTATGCTCTAAAAGACTATGTGCCACTTTTATGCTCCCAAGACAAAAAAAACATTTTTTTTTCTCCCGAGACAAAAAACCACTTTCATGCTCCTTTGATAAAGAACCACCTGTATGTATATCTTCAGTCTTTGGCATCTCACCATGCTGGTACACAGTCAGACACATGTTGGCTTTACCAGATGGGTTTTTGTTTGCCAAATGGATTGAAAAAAAAAAGTCACAATATGCACTTATGTTACTCCTAAGATAAAATATTTTGTCTACAAGCGACATTTAGTAATCTTAGGGGTAGTCTTAAATTTTAAATTCAGGATAAAAAATGTTTCCACAAGAAACTATTAACTTTAAGAAGTATGTCTTGAATTCAGGGTCGTCTTCTATTTGGGCAAGTACAGAAAGATTTTAACTCAAAAGTTCAACAAAATTGTACCATTTTACTTTAACTTGATGTTCAAAATGGATTTTTTTGCTGAGCTGATAGCAATATTTTACATACTGTACATGAAATGTGGGCCGAAATTAATGTATTGGAACAGTCTGAACCAATATTATTTCTGCTGATACGAACTATCGAGATTGTCACAATTTTTTTTTTTATTTTTTCACTCATTTACATGCATTTAAAAGCAATAGAATGCTATCCTGCAAACTATACTGCCTTCACCCTGTTTATTAAACATGATGCCAAACAAAATAAAATCAATCACTCTTTCCTTGCTAACACAAATAGCTGGGTAAATTTTTGTGGTAATAAGATTGTCTAAATATTGCACTATGGTCAAAACAAGGTGATGAACTCAACTGCTGCCTAACTTTAAATTTATCCACATCATAGTGATTACTGCTGAAAACAGAAGCAGCTGGCAGCATACACACAGGGTACTGGGTCCTAAGAGGCCTTTCATCCTCCACTGAAACTTTTTTTTCTCTTGCTGATTTGTGTTTCACCAATTAAAATCCTAAAAGTACCTCATCGAAGACAAAGCTATTACACCCACCTTATAGTACAAATTTAACAACCGAACTATGAACTTATAACAAAGTCAAAAATAAAGCACACTATTTTTTTTTTTTTTTTCCAATTCTGTGGATAACTACACAATTTTACTTAGTTCAGATTTGTTATGTGTACTGTGCAGTTAAAGGTAAATAACTATGCCCCAAGGTACCAGTACTTTTGGAATTATCATTCATGAAAATAAATAAACAAGAAAAACAAATACGTACAGAGATAAGCTGACAAAGGACTTCTGAGGTAGGAAACCGCAAAAAATACTGGACATGGAAACACTTATCAGGAGACATTATGCACAACACTTGTGGCAGTATGTACTGCAATGTAGTTGTTACATACCTACCAAGGGCAGTGATAGTGGCTGCAATATATAAGTTGTGCTGGAAATTTCTCGTTTCAATTTTCCTCACTCAATATACAAACTTTTAATAGATACGTCTTACACTTACGATATTTCCTAGTAAATTTGAACATTATTAAGTTGGGTGGAATGTACAACCAGCATAAGTAATTTTGAAGCGAAGAAACAATCCCCTGCCATACCATATTCAGTGAAAATCGAAACATTATACTGTATCAGTTTTTAAATAATAAAGAGCTTAAGTGGAAAGACTCAATTAAATGTAGCTTTTTTAATAGTGAAAATACACTACACTGTAATTGTACTTCACATTGTAATTTTCCAGTTTTTGTATGGGTCTACATTAATTGCTAAAAAATACTGTAAACATTGAGTATTGTACGGTAATTATCCATTTTACTTTCTATGTAACATGGATGTTTGTTTTATCAACTTAAAAAAAGGTGGACTAAAAATGTCTCCCAACCTATAAAGGTATAGCTCACTGATTCAAAAATTTCATCACAAATAATAGCATATCAGTTCTATCATTTAAATAATGGAAATGCAGATAAAACATTAAACAGAAAAAAAAATTGTGCATAAAAATGTTAAAATCAAGAGGTAAACTTTAATAAAAATCTGCACTTTAATTTGAAATGTGTCCCGGTGAACTAATGCAATTCACAAGAAGCTTTTGGCAACCCTGCTTCCTGAAAGAAAAGCAGACAAAATTAATGACAATTATCTCTTGTTCATGTGTACAGCAAACTTTCATATCTTGGTTACGTTTTCCAAATAGTTTCTGTAGTCATGCAGAAACGTGTAAAACAAAGTGGAAATACTGAAGATATGAAAGTAAATGTAGTAAATCGTAACTAAAGAATGGAAATGTTGGCAAAAGAAAACCACGAAATGAACCATACAAGCTGCTATTTTCAACAATTCAGTTGGGCTGATCTGATAGAACTATTCAGTGTAACTGAATCATTCTTTCCACCTCTACTCAACCGTAGCTTTGCATCAGGTATCTTTTTCCTCTCTAACCAAGCTCATGCCGCTTCCCTCTACCCAGACATGTACGGACATCTGCGGTAGATATAAGATACTGCTCTGAAAATAAGATGTCCAAACTTCAGCAGAAAAAAAAAACACCTATATATATTTCTACCACTTGAAAAATAATAGCAACAGGAAATAATATATATAACACATTAATGCATTGTGAACCACAAAATTTTAAAGATGGAATCACAGGTGCACCAAACATTTTTAGCTTAATTTTTTTTCGTAGTGCCAAATTTTTCAGCTGTATCCATATCACAAATTAAAACTGAAAAAGTACAAGCATTCAAGCATAGCAAGACACGATAGGATGTAAACAAAGCAAACAGACCACAGACTCTGAATAAGGACCCTTAAAATGGTGAATGGAAACTACCAGTTTTAGTGTTAAAAAATGTTTAAAAGCTGTGCGAAAATTAATAACCTTCAAAGTGGTGTAAAAATTTAGTGAAACAAAAATTACCAGTAAAAAATGTTTTTGTCAAGCTATCAAAATGGTTACAATTAACCAAATAGTTATGATTTTGCTTCATTATTATTAATTTTGAATGTTTATAATGTAAACCTAATACTTATTTTAAAAATGCAAATTATGTAAAATCTTAGTTAAAAATTTATTAATTTTACATTACCAGATTTTATATCATCATCCTATTTATTAAAATAATTACCACCACTACACGAAGATTTTCCTCTGTTTTAAAATTTTCCTCCAGTTTATTCACTTCCTTTCAATAGGTGTACAAACTTTTAAATATTTTTATTAAAAAAATATGTGGTCCAGTTAAGTTAATTTGTCTAACTTACCAACCTAAACAGACAAAATATTGGTATCTATTCTCTGATGGAATAGATCAAAATCATGTTTCTCATGTTTTAGCCATTCCAATTTGTGTTCCTACTTTTTGCGACACAGCAGCTGTGTGATATCGCTGTTTACACACAGATCTGTCTGGCATTGTTTTTTAGTTTATTTCAGTTACGAAAATCAAATTTATGAATAAACCCCCTCCCTTCCAGAAATTAATGTGATTGTAAATGCAGATCATGGTACCTCGTAGTAAAGCGCTGTGAATTTGTCAATACACGCTTTAACTGTAAAACATACATTGAAAAAATTCATGTACCTGTGTAGGTATATTTATGGCCATGAATGTTAAATACTTTGCAATTCACATCATTGCGGAACCCGTGAAATGTAGATATTTGGGTTACATGTCCCAATATCTATCCGTTTTTAACCTTAAAAATTGGTGAAAACATTAGAAAATTGTTAAAACGGCACACCTGAGCTAAAACTGTTACAGATGAACAATAATTAAACAAAACCAGAAATCCTATACCTAAAAGTAAAATATGCACATTTTGACGAATGTACCATAGTTTATTTGTAACAAAACATCTGCAAAGGCGCCTGAATTCACGCAAAACTTCATTTACAAAGAAAATACCATGCTGAAGTTAGCAGAAAACCTACAATTACGCCTAATTTTGTGTTACAATTTTGAGGGGCCTGTGACTACGTATGAAAGTACACCTGGCAAAAATCAATAGGTCGACAACGACGGCAAATGGACTACTAACATCGTTAGGTTTATTTTCTTGTCACTTTGCTCAAAGTATCGTGTCCTTGGCTTGGGTGACAAACTATTGGCCGAGTTGTAAAAAAATAAAAAATTTTCTAACCTCTGTTTACCAAAATGTAAGTTTGTGAGACAAAACCACTTTTAATTACAGCAGATACCGTACAAACATTGTGTTATCTCGAAGTACTGTATTCATGTTTACTTTGGAAATAAAAGAGCAAGCAAAATTCATTTCATACTGAATTGCATTCTTAACGTAAATTTTATTTTCATTAGAACACAAAAATAATTCATATACATTTTAAAATTTGAGAGACTAGGAAAACTACGCTGCTTATTTTCAGAGTAATGGTAATTATAGTCAAGGCAACTGAAGTGTCTATGAAACGTGTTGCTGCCACCACTATTTTATAGCGGTACAGAAATAAGTGAACTACAACTATGTCCACAATCTGTTTTACATCATATTATCTGTGGATCTCCTGAGACGGGGAGTGACACGTAACATGTTAATCTTTGAGTAAATATGGATACACACAACTGCCAAGTTTTACGGATTGTTCATAAAAGTACGGAAAGTACATACGTTTTATGGTTTTACGGAGAATTACAAAATTTTACGGATTTCAGGATGTTAAACATTTCCACCTACATGTCTGCATTATTTGAAAATGACCAGCGGAAATATACGTTTGGCGCAAGCATACCAACATAAAATGTGTTTTACAGTATTATTTCTCTCTAAAAATGTGTATAAACACTCAAATTAATTTTTACTCTGCTTTACGCAGTTGGCCACTATGACGCATGCTCGCAGCGTCTTGAGCTGTGAAGCCGCCGCCTCATCCTGCCCGTTCCATATTCCCGCACCCATTGTTAATCCTTTCTACCCTTATTACTCCCGCACACATCAGAGCACTCTAACCTGACACCAAATATTTAATATAAAGCCTACCTAACCCATCCTTAGTTATCCTTCGTTCACAAAAACCCTGGGCAAGGATATTCTAACGTATTTTTCTACGAGACGTTTTGCCACCTGTAGACACGCCACCCGCAGCACAGAGACCACACAGGAGGGAAAGACCACCCCCTTGCGCCCGAGCCGTCTCTTCATTAGGCGAGCGGCCGGCCAATCACCACATACCGCCCTGAGAAGGGTATAAAAGAGGGAGCACGAGCCGCCAAAGAGCAGTTTGTCTCCGAGTAGCGACATGTTTGCTACTCTCTCTGAGCAGTACCTCTGCTATCACTGAAAGGTTCAGCTGCGGTAGATTTCTCTACCCTCACCGCTACTACAAGCTACAGCTCCAGATCCGGAAGACCAGCGACCGCCGGATCCCTTCCAGAAGCGCCCATCACGACAGTGAAAGCCTTCTTCACCAGCTGTCTAGCTTCGTCAACCAAGAGCCGCTTTCCGAGGCGTCGTCACCTGCATCAACGACTCTCCCCATGGAAGCTAGTGCTCTTCGGTTCCTTCCTACATGCCCTTCAGGTTTTTTAACCACAGGGTGTTTCCGTTTCACTGTTGGCGTATGCCAACAAACAACACAGCACATCACTCCTTTCTTTTCTTCACTCACCATACTTTTCCATTGTTGACAAACCCATCTGCCTGCAAGACACCTGGGACCCCTGCATCCCATAGGATCGCAACAGGAGTTTGATATCGGGTCGTCTTAATCATTCTACGACTGGGAGGAGGCGTAAGCCGCGTGCCTTCCAGATTTTTTTTTACACTACGCCCTCTGAAGGTAGCACGACTACACTGTGCTCTTTCCGAGCGGTGTTGGGTCTTGTCTTGACTAGGAGAGGTGAATAGGCTTAGGGACGAGCTGAGGCGCACTTCTAGCGCTCCTCTACAAGTCCGCTTGCCCAGCGCCAACAATAGTGCCGCCGCATTAACGCTTTTCATGCCACAACAGACGATCCTACGGAATACCAGTTTCCAACAATCAGCTATCCTTATCATCACATCTTCAATTGAGTCACAGTCAGGCTATGCCTTAGAGGTCAGGTAGGAAGTTGAGGGCCCGACAGGAATTCGCCAAGTTGGTTAAGAAGGCACTGGAGGTTAGGGATCCTGAGACAGGGGTGTATTGGCTCCATAGGGACGTTTCCGCCGCCGCTCGACAAGGCACACCACTCAACGGCCACGCCATTGTCCGGCTGGCATTACAGTCCCCTGGTGGATCAGCCTTCCTTAGCACCCCCTCCTCAAACACCAGTTTCCGTCTCAATCCCATCCTCACCTTATGGACCCCCATCCGACGCCAACTCCTAACCTCGGCACTTCTGTGCTATCCTGTCTGGGGAATCAGCACCCCATTGTTGCCACTCCCTCCCTTCCACCTTCGGCTACACCTACTGTGGAAGCACAACCTCCAGTGCAGCGCTAGTTTCCCTCGCTGTAATAGCCTTTTACGAGGTGGGGAGAGTCCGACGAGGAAGACGGCGGTCGACGCTCCGGGAGTGCATCTTGGGAGTGGAGCACGCAGCCACCCAGCCATCGCGCCCTCGCCGACAGACTACTCATTCCCCACCAGGCGCGTGAGGCTTCATAAGACGCGCCATCAGGAGGGTTTTGGGCCCACCAACGTGTGGCTTTCCCTATCGAACCCCCCCACCATCAAGAGGTTTTTGGCGCCCACCTGCGGGGCCTAGTTTTGAAGTCGCCAAGCAGATTCGTCAAGGATTGGCTACCTGTTGAGTCTAGACGTCGAACATCTGCAAGACAGCACTAGAAAAGGACCAAGGGAAACCCCTGAGAATACAACTACCACTTGGAGAGGTGCAGACAAAATTTCCTGGCGCCCTACCATCCGAACACTTTCAAGATGGTGATCATCACCGTTTGCAATACACCCGACTGCCCTGGAGAAGGGGAACGCCACATAGAATGTGCCCACTGTGGGTGCAGTTATCACTATACGTGCCTAGGTTGGGCAGAAGAAGACTGAGACACAGAAGGTCTTGAATACAGATGTCGTGCCTGTCGCCAAAGACGAGAGAGATGCGACCACCCTGAATGTCTTGGCCAAGGCCACCACAGGGTCATCTGCTCCGCACGCCGACAAAGCTTCCACTACGCATGCTTAGGATGGGCAGACCGTCCAAGAAACATGGAAGGGCTTTTCTTCCATTTCCACACCTGCAGAGAGGGAGTTCGACCGGAATCCATCCTAGACACCTCATTCCAACACATAAACATGTTCATTGGCTGCCGACCACCGTGCACTGTGATCTTGCATAAGAAATAGATCTTTGTTATCTGTCATCTATATATATAAAAATGAAAGGTGACTGATTGACTGACTGACTGACTGACATATCAAACTGCAGCCCAAACCACTGGACCTAGAATCGTGAAATTTTTTGTGGGGGTTCCCTTCAGGTCGTAGGTGAGCACTAAGAAGGGATTTTTCGAAATTCGACCTCTAAGGGGTTGAAAAGGGGTGAAATGTGTTTCCGAAGAAACGTCGATACAGCTCGAACCCGACGGCCTATCATCGTGATTTTTACTTTAATAGGACACTCGTAAAAATGCATATTAGCCAATTTAAGGATTTTTCGAAGTTCAACTTTTAAGGGGCTGAAAAGACGTTAAATGTGTTTCCAATCAACTATTGATATCTATCGAACCCTTCGGGATAGAGAGTTGATATTCACTTCAAAATATTGCTTA